>OZ022589.1:13802440-13969810 GCA_963669155.1 Arbacia lixula
ACGAATCCTAACAATCTTCTCAACAAAGAGTTCTCTAAATCTTGATACCAAGGACACAGGAGAACAATTGTTACTTGGAAGTAGTTTCTTGTCCCTGTTAAGAAGACTATCGAGAGTGGAGAAGATAGTTTTAGCATCAGCATCAGTAAGTCTATCATCTAAAAATGACTCTTTAGCATGTATTATTGCATCATTGACAAGTTTATTTGCTGCAACATATAGTGCATGGTTATCATCTGTACGATGTTTCTTCCATCTTCTTTCAGCTTGCCGCCTAGACCTACGTGCAGAGAGAACATCTGCATTTATCCAAGGATTGCGGATACGAACAGACTTCACACACGATTTTTTAGGTGCATGCTTGTCAAGACATTCCTTAACTGCCGTAGTATAATCCTGCAAGAGAGCATTCACGTCACCGCTGTCCACAAGTGTTTTAAGATTGTTAGAAAGCATCAAAGAAAAACTATCAGGATTAATATCTTTGAGCTTTCGGACTGTGTGCCGAGACCTCTCAGCTGCAGGAATTTCTACTGGGCTATAACAAAAATGTACACAATGATGATCAGAGAGAAAATTCTCATGTATAGTGACGTCATGTATCTGACGATCAATCAAAGTGTTATTGGAGTTATCTTCTAGTACAGAGCAACCAGGATTTATGAGTTTCCTGGACATTACAAGATCTAAAGTGTGGCCAAATTTGTGTGTTGCGCCATTAACATGCTGGATCATACTACCAGTTTCAATGATTGACAAGAATTGTTTGACATCGGACCTGGATGGATCGTCGATGTATACATTGAAATCACCAGCCATGATAACATGACCAGGTAAAAGAGAAATCTCATTTACCAGGGTTTCAAATTCAACTAGAAAATCATTAAGACGTAGACCGTTTGATGCCGAAGGTGGAGGCCTATAGATCACAAATATATGAATGTTACCAGTTTTGTGTCGATAAACCACACGGGCAAGTTCAAAGCTCTTGAACTTATTTTGAATGTCAATAGGGCCATGAGAATTGACAGTCAAGTTCAAAAGAGATTTATATAAAATAGCAATTCCCCCATGGTGGTCAGTAAGTCTAGGTATACTGAACATGGCGTACCCAGGGGGTGTACATTCATTAATGACTACTGGATCATCAACATGGAGCCATGTTTCAGTGATCATCATTATATCTAAGTCATATTCTAATATATAATCGTGGAGGAGAAGAGTTTTGTTTCTTATTGAATGAGCATTCCACAGACAAAGTTTAATATTTGGTGAGTTACATGGGTCAAATAGCTTGATTGGTACAAGATTATTCTTAACGACACCACGATGAATAGACGGTCTATTAGGTCGAGTCATGGAGACAAGCACTGGAATCTGACGTTGCTTTCTTTGACCGCCACGTTTACCCCGATGCCTATGTTTCCTAGGTTTTCTTTGTACGCATGGTTTACGAGATATCCCAAGTAGGCTAATTTTATCAAGTATTTCATGCTTAAGTATACAATGAAATTGTTTGTGAGAGAGGTAGTAAACTCTTAACAAGGAGTCCCTGTCATAGGATAAACGATGTATACATGTTTTGTTCTCATCAACCTGTGAATTGTGATGAGAGTTATTCTTAGTAGTTGGTGGTCTCAATGGGCCAGGATTTGACTGTACATCACCTGACGTGAGGAGACTCAATTGAAAAGTAGCAGTTGTATTGGCATAATAAGTAAGACGGGACCCAAGAAATTTGGTTGGTTTGGTGTGTAATATGCCATTAGCATACTGCTGCAAGTTTATACAGGGGTAGTATAGCACATGAAGGTTCTATATATAAAGACGAAAGACGAGTGAGGAGAAAGTTATTAGGAACTTTTCACAATCGCTCTAGTTGGTATCGCGAAAAAGAAGGTGCTGCGATTGGCCAATATTTCTGGCTACATCTAGGCATGATCTAGGGAACCACGCTGTAGTAGGAATACTTCGTTAGAACCACTATTAGGTAAGGCCAGTCCTGACATTGTGTGTGATGTTAGCGATCCTCCTTTTCATCACGCTGATCACAGTTTTAAAGGACCTTGTGTGTGTATATATGTGTTGTGTATGGGTGAGATTTTGTGTGATGATAAAATACACTTGCGATCCTCCTGTCCATCACGATAATGACAGTATCTAAGGACTCCCTTTGAGCGTATTTAGGTGTGTGTGTGGGTGGGTGGGGGGCGTTGCGTGCGTCGTTATCAAGTATGATGTTCCGCTCTGACAAACATGTTTATTATATACTGTAGTGACTCTTCACTCTTTATTTTCATGCTCAGTATTTTTCCATGTACGTTTGCCATGTGTTCTACCAGTTATTTTCCACGTTACGTAATTCTATTGTTTATTGTTAATGTATTCTGGCCACGTGCGTTGTTTCAACCTATCGCGTATCATGGCCTACGTGCACTTCAACGCACGTGGTCCTAGCTCGCATCCAATATCCTCGCATCGCTCAGCGAATCTGATCACTCCCACATCATCTTGGTTTGAGTCAGCATCTCCCGGAACTTCGCTCCGGTACGAGACAACACGCCTCCGGACAGGAGACTCTTTTCCTGCCGTCTCCAGCGGGCTGGCAGTCTTCCAGTGGTACGATATAATCTACACCGACACGGCTGGATTCACCGCTGGGAGCTGCCAGTCCCGCCTTTCGCTTCGGCAGTCTGCATCACCTCACACCGAGCTCGATCCACTGCAGCTCGCCTGAACATTGATCTCGAAGCACGGCTCATCATTGGCGTTTAGCGCTTCACTACGCTTCGTTCGTCTTTTCTTTCACGGCCCCCGACTGACATCAAGCGACCCACTGCTTTGTCACGAGCGCCGCACATTCACTTCTCTGGCCTCCGGCAACCATGCACAAGCGACCCACTGCTTGCATTCACCGAGCGCCATTTTTTCTTCAAGTCTTTTCTCTCCTCTCTTCGTCCGCGATCGTCACCCGCGTGCAGCGTCGCGACCTTCACGGCTCTTCAGCCACGTTCCTGAAGTCGCGACTCAACAAGTCTCCGCATCATCATCCATAGCGTGAGCCCCTTCTTTCTTTGACATCATCACACATCATCATTGGACTCTCTATTTATTTCTTACGTAAGCTTTATTTATAGCACTTCATTCATTCATGTTCGTTATCGCCCATTCGTATGCCAAATTCAAATCTCAGTGCAATATTTATGTGACCGCACTTGCACGTGCGTGGTCTATAATTTCTATCATTCAATAAACCAACGAAAAGGGAATACTATTTCTCATGACTTTTTGTCTCGCCCACCGGAGGTGAAGGCGAGACTAAGGGATCCAAATGGCGTCCGTCCGTCGTCCGTCCGTCGTCCGTCCGTCGTCCGTCGTCCGTCGTCCGTCCGTCGTCCGTCGTCCGTCACAAATGTTAAAGTTTACCTGCAAGACTCTCTTTTGACAAATAACTTCACATAGGTTGCTTGGATTACAACCTAACTTGGGTCATAGATGCACTAGGGGTACCTTCATGTTATGGTACCGTTGGAGGTCACAGGATAAGGTCAAAGGTCATTTGAGGTCATACGTAAAAGTTTACCTGCAAGACTCTTTTTTGACAAATAACTTCACATGGATTGCTTGGATTACAACCTAACTTGGGTCATAGATGCACTGGGGGTACCTTCATGTTATGGTGCCGTTGGAGGTCACAGGATAAGGTCAAAGGTCATTTGAGGTCATACGTTAAAGTTTACCTGCAAGACTCTCTTTTGACAAATAACTTCACATGGGTTGCTTGGATTACAACCTAACTTGGGTCATAGATGCACTGGGGGTACCTTCATGTTATGGTGCCGTTGGAGGTCACAGGATAAGGTCAAAGGTCATTTGAGGTCATACGTTAAAGTTTACCTGCAAGACTCTCTTTTGACAAATAACTTCACATAGGTTGCTTGGATTACAACCTAACTTGGGTCATAGATACACTGGGGGTACCTTCATGTTATGGTGCTGTTGGAGGTCACAGGATAAGATCAAAGGTCATTTGAGGTCATACGTTAAAGTTTACCTGCAAGACTCTCTTTTGACAAATAACTTCACATGGGTTGCTTGGATTACAACCTAACTTGGGTCATAGATGCACTGGGGGTACCTTTATGTTATGGTGCCGTTGGAGGTCACAGGATAAGGTCAAAGGTCATTTGAGGTCATACGTTAAAGTTTACCTGCAAGACTCTCTTTTGACAAATAACTTCACATAGGTTGCTTGGATTACAACCTAACTTGGGTCATAGATGCACTGGGGGTACCTTCATGTTATGGTGCTGTTGGAGGTCACAGGATAAGGTCAAAGGTCATTTGAGGTGATACGTTAAAGTTTACCTGCAAGACTCTCTTTTGACAAATAACTTCACATAGGTTGCTTGGATTACAACCTAACTTGGGTCATAGATGCACTGGGGGTACCTCCTCTATTGTGCAACTGATTATCATCCTGTTTTGTCTTTGTCTAATCTAATAGAACTTGGTGGAGGCTTTTTATTCCATCTCAAAGAAGGGGGAAGGTGGGGGAGGGGGAGTAGATAGAGGAAGTAGCATTGCGTGAAATAGCCCTTCTCATTTATGGAATGTTACATTCTATGGCAGATATTTCACAATCAGCCAGGGATACAATTCTTTTGCGTAGCAACGGAGATCGCGATATTTCTGGTTATTTTCGCAAGTGGGCGAGACACAATATTGCTAATGCCTTGTATTATCGTACAAACCTGCTTCCTTGTAAGTTAAAAATTGAGTTTAATGGCGTGTGATCAGTGTCAGTGTATCACATAACATCACAACACAACACACCACACAACACCACACACTTTACACCCATAAATTCTACAATACTTTTGTATGTCTATTCAAAGATAGCAATAAAATGTGAACTATTTAAAGATAGCAATAAAACGTGAATTAAATTTGATTGAATTGAATTGTAGTAGTTTCCTATTATATAGCTGAATGGAGCCTGGATGCTGGTAACAAAAGCAGCAGACACGCCCGTGAAAGAAATAAACTTTTCCCGGAGCAGGTACAATGCCTTTGTTGCACCACAAATTGTCGTCCCTGCACAAATTGTCGTCGACGACAATTTGTGCAAAATTTGACAAAACCTGACACCACAAATTGTCGTCCCATGCACAAATTGTCGTCGGCGTCAATTTGTGCTGCAGGTGATGTTCCCATTTTTCACCCTGACGGACGACAATTTGTGCAGGCAAACTGATAGCTCGGTGCACAAATTGTCACCCCTTGCACAAATTGTCACCAGTCCCTGTCTTCAAAATATTGCCATGTGTGGTTGTGCCTGTGATGTGTATGTAAGGTGTGTGTGTGTGTAATTGTGTGTGTACGTGTGTGTGTGTGTGTGTGTAATTGTGTGTGCGTGTGTGTGCGAGTGTGTGTGTGTATGTGTGTGTGGGTGGGTAGGTGTGTGTATGTGTGTGTGTGTATGTGTGTGGGTGTGTGTGTGGGTGGGTGCATGTGTGTGTGTATGTGTGTGTGTGTGTGTGTGTGTGTGTGTAGCGCGCGTGCTGGCGTATGGGCTAGGTTGTTTGCATGTGCGTGTGTTAGCGATGAGTGTTGAGCTGGTATGTATGTGTACGTGATGGGGATGTTGAGGTGGGTGTGTGCAATATATGTATGCGTAACTGTGTAAGTACGGAATATTACGTGTGGGTGCATGGTGATGGTGGTGGTTGTGTGATTGTGTGTGTGGGGGGGGGGCGAGCGCGCGTGTATGTGTACATTGTGTAGATGTGAAGTCGTGTATTTGTCTACGGTGTTGAGGAATTAGCCAATGGGTTTTGCATTGCCCTCTTTTTCATTGTTCTATCAATATAATAAAAATTACACAGTGACGATGGTCATCGGGGTTACTATTGGTGTGATTACAAACAAGAAATGTCATGATGGTGAATGGAATTATAAACAAATATCAAAATATGATCACCCTTATGATCGTGCCAATAAGGCAAAATGAAAAAAATTGACAATGCTCTAGAGTAAAGACAGCGAGTCAGTTAAGGTCAAATTTCATTATCTCCTTCTAGGAATAATACGAAAGCAGGGGAAACAGTTTATGAATTGTTTGTTCTGGTATTGCCCCACTTTTATGTGTTAGAACTCAAAACTTGACTGTGTTAACTGTCTTTATTCTCTTAGAGCAGTATTTGCGTTAACTGCACGTACACCCCCCCCCCACACACACACACGCACACATACACAAAAACACACACGCACACCACCATACAGACAGACATCCACACCCATACACTTACCAACCCACACTAGTGGACTTGGATAAGGTGAATAATTGTGCACTTTTGTGTACAAGCACCAAATTTGGCACACATGTTCACAATCATATTTCGGACAATATTAGATAGAGGTATCTCAAAATGTTTTTAGGGACACCTGGGTGCAGCCCCCAAATTGCCCCAGGGGCACTTATATGTTATTAACTTCTTTTCGAAAACGCACGGCCGGACTTGAAAAAAAAAAAACCTTGATAGGAATCATCCTTAGGCAATAGGTACCTTACCTTTTTTCAAATGTGTGGTCGTAAATGGCAAGAAGGCCGGGGGATAGCCCCCAAACGCCCCCTGGGGGCATTTTTCTCTTATTTTGGGACATTTTCTCAAGAATAAATAACTGGATTTTAGCCAAACTAGATAGGAATCATCCTGTGGTAATAGGGAACATTAGATGTTAGATTTGGGGTACACAAGTGGCAAGGGGCTGGGGAAGGGGGGGGGTATCCCCCAAAACGCCCCAGGGGGAAGTTTTCTTTTATTTTTCTAATACTTTTTCTCAAGAATAAATAACTGGAACCACCCTTAGGTATTAGGGACCTTAAGTTGTTAGAATGGGGGGACACAAATTGCAAGGAACTGGGAGGGGGTAGCCCCCCCCCCCCCCAAAAAAAAAAAAAAAAAAATGCCTCCAGTTCCTCTTATTCTTTACTTTTTCAGAAGAATACATAATAAATAAATAATGATAGGTACCTTAGTTATTAAGATGATACTAGGCAAGTGGCGAGGGGGGGGGGGGGGGCAAATGCCACCAGGGGGCAAAGTCCACTGGTTTTGTTACCTTTTCGCAAAGGTACATGACTGTCTTTTAACCAAGTTGAAAGAAGTCACCTCGGAAAAGAGGACCTAATTAGGTTGTAAAAATGGGATACATATCTAAAAATGAATGTAAGATTTCATCAAAACTCGACAGATTATTCTGAGGCAATGGGAAAATTTGTTACAAATGGGGATCCCATCTGTCATGAACTAGCCACCCTCCCCCTTCTCCCTCGCCCACCACCTCAGAAATGCGCCTTGCGGTCCAAAATGTTAAGAAAAAAGGAGTGTTTTCTCAAATTTATCCAAACTGTGCAGTAACCAAGGATAATCTAACATACACATGTAGTCGCGTACTCATCTGATGAGGGGACAAGGAGGACCCCCCCCCCCCCCCCACCCTCGAAATTAATACAGCGCTTTACATGTCAATTACTATCTTGTTTTCATGGGGGGACTTCGTTCCCTCCCTCAGTGCATGTCTTAACTTTTTTCTTTCGTCCTGCTAACTTTTTTCGACAAGCACCAAATTTTGAACATATGTTTAAAATACCATCTGGAATGATATGAGATATCGTTTTGAGGCATTTAAAAATTTTATCAATTTCGCCATCCTTCAGTATCATGACATAATAATACTTATAAATGTTTTAAGACTCTTTTTATAACTATATATAAGATAGTTAGCAGTGAACATGGTGAAAGAACAATCGGTAATGCTCAGAATATGAAAGAACAGTGATGCAATTACTATTTCCATAGAAAATAACTATAATGGAAAATATAAACAAATCAAATGTAGTCAATCAGTTTTCAAGATGTCCACCACAATTTGAATAAACAAAACACAAATTGTCACATCACTCAATGGTGCATGATAGTTGATTGTGAAAAGGCTAGATAGAATAGAAATCCGTAAAAAAAATCAGTGTCAACGGGAAGATAAAATTGATGCGCTAATTACTTCACTAAGAAACATAATGTTTGCTACATTAAGTGATGTAAATAAATGCTCTTTATTTATCTATTTTTTGGATAGATTCATGGTGACATTCTTTTCACACAATGCAATGTCATGTTCCTCTTCAGAAGCTGCTCATTCCATCATCTGTATAAACTCTTGGTCCATCGCCTTTCCATGGACCGTCCCACGTGATAGGGTCCATTATGGATATAGCCACCAGTTCTGAGGCCTCAAAAACTACAAAGCTATAAACATTGTTTTGGTAGCTAATTTAGACGCCTACTCGAAAAATGGCGTCTCAAGGACATATGTTTAAGCGCCTCTATATCTAATTTTGTTTAGTTCATAATCATGAACCTATGTACCAAATTTGATGCTTGTAGGTAAAAGTGGAACAGAATAAAGCTAAATACATGGCTTTGGCAGTCATTTTGGACTCAATCTTTGATCCTCCTTGTCTCCTCCTCAGATGTGTACGTTAGATTATCCTTGTTTACTGTGCAGTTTGGATACATTCGAGAAAACATTCCGTTTTTCTTGAAATAATGGACCGCAAGGCGCATTTCTGAGGTGGTGGGGGAGGGGCTGTGCTGTCAGATGGGGGTACAATTGTCTGAGAATAATCTGTGGAGCTTTGATGAAATCCAACATTCATTTTTTAGATATGTATCCCATTGTTACAACCTTAAGTCCACTTTTTAGAGGTGACTTCTTTCAAGTTTGATTAAAATCCAGTCATTTACCTTTAGTAAAAAGGAAAACATAAGTGGAATTTACCCCCTTGGGGAACTTTTGGGGCTAGCCCCCCCCCCCCCCCCCCGTCCCTTGCCACTTGCATACCACCATTTTAAGAACTTAAGGTCCCTTATACCTAAGGATGGTTCCTATCAAGTTTGGTTAAAAAGTTATTCATTCTTCTGAAAAAGTAGAGAAATAAGAAGAAGTTGCCCCATGGGGGGCATCGTTTTTTTTTCTTTCTCTCTCATCTTTTTTTTTTTTTTGGGGGGGAGGGGGCTACCCCCTCCTGGCACCTTGCGATTTGTGTCCCCCCCCCCCCCCCATTCTAACAACTTAAGGTCCCTAATACCTAAGGATGATTCTAGTTATTTATTCTTGAGAAAAAGTATTTTAAAAATTTAAAGAAAGTTTCCCCCGCCGCGTTTTGGGGGCTACCCCCCCCCCCTTCCCCAGCCACTTGCTTCTTGTTGTATCCCAAGTTTAACAATTAAAGTTTGCTATTACCTAAGGATGATTCCTATCAAGTTTGGTTAAAATCAAGTTATTTTTTCTTGAGGAAATGTCTTAAAACAAGAGAAAAATGCCCCCGGGGGCGTTTGGGGGCTATCCACCGGCCCCCTTGCCCCTTATGACCACACATTTTAACAAGGTAAGGTCCCTATTATCCAAGGATGATTCGTATCAAGTTTTTTTTTTTAAGTCAGGGCGTGCGTTTTCAAAAAGAAGTAAAAATAACAAGTGAGGGCCCCTAGGGCACTTTGGTGGCTGCGCCCAGGCGCCCCTAAAAATGCCTCTATATCTAATATTGTTCCAAATATGATTTTGAACATGTGTGCCAAATTTGGTGCTGGTAGACAAAAGTGCACAATTCACCTCATATTTGTTGCTTAACCGCCCCACTATATGACTGATTCACACAATTCTAGTCGACTAAATGGGGACTATTTCGGGCACAATACACACAAACCTTGATTCAATCCGTTGACCTGGTACCGCTACCCCATAACCCCCCCCCCCCCCCTACACACACACACAGACACAGACACACGCACACTCACACACACACGCACACACACACTCACACACGCGCACACACACAATCACAAACACATGCACGCACACACACACACTCACACACACGCACATACACATACACCCGCACACACACACTCACACACACACACGCACACACACACATTCACACACACACGCACACACAATCACACACACATGCACACACACACTCACACTCACACACACGCACACACACAATCTCACACACATGCACGCACACACACACTCACACTCACACACACGCACATACACACACACCCGCACGCACACACTCACACACACACCCACTCACGCACACACTCACACATGCACGCACGCAAACACACACACTCACGCACACACGTACACACACACACACACACACACAAACTTTAACGTGACCTTTTATTTTGGTTTGTGTGCATTCATACACTAGAGTTATGTGTTGGTTTTCATGTATTATGTTTGTCAGGAATTATTATATTAACAAAAATGTAAGCCCCTAATGGCCTTGAAGGCGTCAACGTCATATTGAATGTGTTTCGAGGGGGGACGACAATTTGTGGTGTCAGCCCCCTGCACAAATTGTCGTCGACGTCAATTTGTGCAGGGACGACAATTTGTGGTGTCAGGGTTCTGCACAAATTGTCGTCGACGTCAATTTGTGCAGGGACGACAATTTGTGGTGCAACAGCCTTCGATATGGGGTTTGCGTGCATAACAGGAGTACAATGACCAATATGAAGGTTTAATACCTCATCGGCTTTGCGTACTGTACACTCACAGCCAAATGGCAGGCGCCGGAAAATACGCTTATTTTATTTTCAGCAAGGTAGTCGTGACCTTCACTGGACCTCTCGAACCGCGAAAAGGTCTCCCTTTCAAACTGCGATATCTCCATGAATAAATCATATTTTTGTACACTTTCTTTTGTAACTGTATGTTGGAGGTCGAAGTTTACCAAGTATGAAAAAACATTTCATTAAAACAGGTACGAAAACATTGCAAATTCGAGAAAAATATGTGGTTCTAATAAAAAATTTAAAAATGAAAATAAACTCTATGGTTCAATGTCAATCGCTTTTGAGCCCCTAACATTTAGAGGTCATCTGAAGCGAAATTTATTGTACTTTATGGATACCATTATTTTTCAACCTCCCCCCATACAAGGGTCAGGATCCAGCAAAACATCAACCATGTTCAAATCCAAAATGAGCGAGATATGACGAAGTTGTGAACGATCGTAACCAGCCAATCATAGTCCATGATAATAACGAAATTCCACCGGGAATTTAAGGATCCAGCGAAGTCTGAGAGCTTACATATATATCGGTTGCGAAATCCGTACGATTTCTGAAATCTCGCGTCACTTTGAAGACGAATAGCACAAATGTTTTATTTTTTAGCCAAAACAATATTGGAATCAAAATCTCCGCTGGAGTATTGGCTTTTTAGAGCCGTAACTGTCGTTGCCGTACAATCCATAGAAGGGTCATGATCCAGGAAGGTCTGAGAGCTTACATATTTCAAAAAAAAATTGAGGCCTGTTTATGAAAGCAAATAACATAAAAACTCCTTTGCGGATTTCGAATAAAACTAAAAATATATATTAAGAAACATATAATCTCAATCCCTGTCTAAAAAATTCCTGATCAGTATGCTTACAGAAGACACCAGCAAAATATCTCGCGAGTATGTCGAATTCCTTCATAATCTAGGTGCAGCAAAATCTGCGTGAGATTTCGCGAGACGAAAAATAAAACGCTAACGATTTCTATAGAACGAGCGAGCGCTGCCGATTGACTGTATACACTCGCACGAAGTGTGCACTGCCCTTCTCTGTCAAAAGGAAGCAAGTGACAAATCACACAAATCTGGGTTATTGGTACTCTTTGATTGTAGCCAGCATTCCCTACATACAGGCAAAATGTGGACAAGAAATATTCATCTTGCTGCGAGATATTCAATCTAACATGATGTGGTGTTGCACTGATGCCAATGCAAGTGAAAGGCACATTTTGCTAATTTACAAGAAAAGTCTCTTTTGTTAGTTGCTTCCTTTTGTCAGATTAGGACATTACGGCCATGACTTTAAACATTTATACCGGTTAGCAATTTGTGTGTGTTTGTGGCAGCGATCATTCATGTACAAATATCATGCTGCTAATCATGATACAACAGCATTGTACAAAATTGTATCGGACAGAGAGAGAGAGACTTCATTTCGCACCACTTTATGTCAACCACATTAATTTAAAAACCCAAACACCACCTGGCCTTTGATAACGCCATTGGCTTACTACATCATGTCAATGGTAATGAGAAAGTTACCCCTGAAATTACTTGGCCTTGATAACCCCAAGACATCTTCATGCCAATGGTAATGTGAGAGTAAACCTTACATTACCAGGCCTTGATAACCCCATTGGCTTACTACACATCGTTATGCCAATGGTAATGAGAGAGTTAATCCTTACATTACCTGGCCTTGATAACCCCATTAGCTTACTACACATCTTCATGCCAATGGTAATGAGAGAGTTAGACGGTAGTTATAACTTATGGGTGGTTTACACCTCGTTTACATATATGTCTGCCTCTGTAATGGGAGGCGTTAGTAGGGCGGAGAAGAAATTCGAGCATAATATATTCAAACATCTGTATGGATACTAAAGCGCGCTACTGAATTCCAAAAACATTCATTTATCACAATGCTTTGAAATCTTCTAAAGGATTGTGGAATGATGAATAAACGGAGATAAAAGATAATTTTCTTACTTACAAAACTGATTAATTTCTTCACTTTCTAGATTTTTCCAGAATTGGGGGATTCGATCATTATCAAAATTAATAAGCTTTAAATTATCATCAACAGAGTTTGCGTGCATTTGCGTGCAGCTGAAATATTTTACTTGAAAAACACGTTTATTTTGATTCACTGATATCTGTTTTGCTCACGAAAGTATTGATGCCATCCAACAGAACTGGACAAGCTAAATACGACTCTACATTTCTTTTGTTCTCTCTGAAAATCCATTGCTACACAAGCATGTTCGTAATTGCCACAACACCTGAAAAGCACGAACTGAGAATACATTACTTTTCGGCGGTGCCAAGCATGGGTTCAAACAGGGAAGTGTTATGGAAGGAGGAGAAACTGGAGCATAATGCATTCAAAAAAAAGTATGGGTTCTAAAGCGTGCTCATGCATGTCAAAATAATTCAATAATCATGACAATGCTTTGATGGTCCATGTGCCGAGCCGACATTTAGCTGATGTCAACTTGAAAAGAAATTTCTTTAATTTCCCATTTGTCTGTAGACGTTTTGTTTTTGACAAATTCGTTTGCAAACTATAAGGAAGTTAACGGCAGATGATGACAGATCCTTATACTCTGCTTTTGTTTCGAAAAGTATTGAGGAATCATTAAAAATCGAACATATAAGCTATTTGTATTACTTACAAAATTGACCAATTTCTTCACTTTCCGACATTTTGTGCATTTGGGGGATTCAACTACTCTCAAAGTGATATATTAAGCTATGTATTATCATTAACGGCGTTTGTGTGCGTTTGCGTGCAGCAGAGATATTTTACTTGAAAAATTTATTTGTGTTTGCTGATACCTGTTCTGCTCATGGAAGTATTAATGCCATTAACAGAACGGGACAAGCGAAATGAGACTGTACATTTCTTTTGTTCTCTCTGAGAAGCCGTTGCCATACAATCACGTTCATAATTGTTCAAACACCTGAACAGCACCTGTTGAGAACATCATAACTTTTCAGCGGCTTGGCACATGGGTTCAAAGAGAGAAAGTTGCTTCATATCCTTTCATAACACATCCCTGGTTCAAATAAAGAAAAGGGTTACTAAATTCGTCTACCGCAATAAAGTCTCATTTTGACGAAAATTTGAAAAAACGCACGCCTCCAGTGACGTATGAAAAGTCAAAATTCCATCGATTGTACGTAAGTCAACAATAGTCCATTGTCGTAATGTACATGTATTGACATATTTCCCCCTAACTGCGTAGTAACGCGTTATTGCATTCACCTGTCTTGTCATTCAGATTCAATGGATGAAATGCACTTTGAATCTATTAGTTGTTGCTACTCAGACAAACTTTGGGGTTCCCATTGGTAACGTATTGTTTGAGAGGCGTGAATAAAATATTTTATTTACGCGGTTGGCATTTATGGCATTTTGACTTCTCATACGTCACTGGAGGCGTACGTTTTTTTTTCAATTTTTCGTCAAAATTAAACCTTATTGCGGCAAACGAATGTGAAATTCGTTTTTAGTGGATAATTTTACATAGATTAGTGGGAACTCATTTTTCTAATTTAGTAACCCTTTAGTATAAACAGTATCCGTGTTTTCACTGGTCCGACACTGTCTAGCGGTTTAGTGTCGAGCACTCACAATGAGAGTCTCCAATCACTGCTGTTCGCTCTACCTTCATAGCTTAGAACCAATAAGTCATTTTCGTAATTTATTCACAAGTTTCCCTCGAACTGCCTGGTGACCTGTTATTACATCGACCTATATTCGGTTTGAATGGATGGAACGCACTCTGAATCTATTAGTTGTTGCGACTCGGATCCTGCTCGGACAAACCTCGGACAAGCCTTGGGGTTACCATTAGTAATGTATTGTTTGAACTACGTGAATAAAATTTGCATACATATCGAAAATCGTGTATTGTCTTCACAACATGACGTCACACTTCGGTACTTGTGTTAACAAAACATATCTTATTATTGTTCCAAGGCTGCAAACACGTGTCAGAGGTTGTTATGAGGGTGGTGTGCACTCAATCATGTACGACGGCACCGACTCTCGCAGTAGTCGATTGTGATTTTGACTGAACGTGTCTCTATTAAGTTAGTGCACTCCATGTTCGTGATCTCCATGTTTTTGCTTCACCGTGCATTGTTGGTCAGTTTATTGTTGCTTTCCGTCCATTCTACACACCCAAAACACGTCGCTATTTCCTGCTGTTGAGTCCACTATTCGACACTCTTTTGATTCGATGGGCGTTGCGATCAACAAGCAACCGATTTTCCGTTGTTTTGGGGTACGTTTTGCGAGCTACAATCAACAAATTGCTCCTTTTCCTGGTTGATCGTATAGATTACGGAGCTTTGATTATTCAAACCAGCTCAGGTCTTTTTCGGTGAGTTTATACTTTACGTCGGTTGCATAAACCAAGCGTTAATAAGCATTTTCATGTTTCAATCTTACATAATCATTGCAAATTCGTGTCAATTCAAGCTGTATAACCCATGCTGTCTTCTTCTTTTTTTTATTTATTAATTGTCTATCTGATTGAGGTTCTCTTTTTCAAAATATTCAGTGTACTTACCGATGTGGTGTCATGCACTTAAATGGATATCGTGATTCTGCCCACCAGTTGCATTGCTTTAGATATCACCTGCTTCGATTAAGCAGGGATGTGTTATGGAAGGATTTGAAACAACTTTGTTTCTTTGAACCCATGCGTACCACGATACGTATAACGATGTTTTTGTGTTCCCCATGTCACTGTTCTTCCTCTCTCTCTCCGAAGTCTCTCTACCCCTCCGTCTCCGTCCCTTTTTAACCCCTTTTTCAAATCAACATCTCCCCCCCCCCCCATTCAACTACCCTTCACTCTCTCCATTCTCTCTCTTACTCCCCCCTCCCTCTCTCTCTCTTTCTCTCTCCCTCTCTCTCTCTCTCTCTCTCTCTCTCTCTCTCTCCCTCCCTGTCTCACCCCCCCCCCATTCGACTACCCTTCACTCTTTCTCATCTCTATTACTCGCCCTCTCTCTACCATTACCTAACCCCCTCCACCACTCAACCCTCTCTCCCTCACTCCTCCACCACTACACCCTATCTCCCTCACCACTCCACCCCTCCACCACTCCACCACTCCACCACTCCACCCCTCCACCACTCCACCCTCTTTCTCCCTCACCACTCCACCACTCCACCTTCTGTCCCTCACCCCCCTCCACCACTCCACCACACCACTCTCTCTCCCTCACCCCTCCCTTCGCTCACCCCAAAACTAATTCGCAGTGTGTGTTAAAAGATCAGCTACGAACTCCCAGCGAAGGCTGAACGGTTGACATGTTTCTCAAAACACATTTTCTTTTGTTTTTCAGAGGAAGGAACTGCCTAATTAGAAATACAGCTAATTGTTTAAAACACCTGAATGTCTTGCATTTTTATGAGGCGGCGGTCATCATAGATCAAAGGAGGTCTATCCGAGCGCAGTCCATCCGCGATAGGTCCATGGTTCCATCAATTGAAACTGATTCACGAAATACAGGAGAATGTAATAATGCGTCACTAGGCAATAAGGAGAAAAATTGTGAATACATGTCATTACGAAAATGGCTTATTGTCTCAATCATGACAATTTGTCACGCTTCTAACGTCAGAATTGCCCTTTTGCAGATCCATCAATACATTTGTGTAAAAATCACGGAAATTATGGAAATTATTGAAATGGAAGAGCATACCGTATAAGAACTTCCCTCCCAGTATACTAATTACATCATCCCCGCACTCCACATCTACAGTGCACGCCATTGAACTCGATCCATCCCCCACTGAACGTAATCTTCCCCTGACGATTCTTTTCCAGATACCCCTTGGAAGAATTTCTTGAGCACGTCAAACGTTGGAAAGACGGTGATGAGCTCAAAACCCGACGTTCCTCCACCATTTTGCGTCATTCAACTTTGGAATTACATCTTTGTTATGCTTATTATCATACGTCGCTTCGAGACGTCTGTGATAAAAACAAAAACTCACAAATGTGTCCAATTTGCATCTAGAATCCACCCTTTTTTATGAAGCCTCCAACATCGTAAATATATGGAGGTCCAGAGTCAATTCTAGTGAAATTATGCGATTTCATTGAGGTGGTACGACGTGCTGGTGGCCTCGAAAAGAAATCGTTGTCCTTGGATGTCGTCTGTATTTGACCGATTAAACCTCCATCACTAAATCGGCAACAACACACAGCACCATGGCGGAAAAGCGCGATAAAGTAGAGATGAGTTTGGAAGAGGATAACAACAAAACTGAAGAGAGATTCAGGTGCAGAGGATTGGGAGTTGAAAGCAGATACTTTCGACTGATCACCACCGCAGTCTGGGCGATAGCGGGTGCCTTCAATTTTGGAATCGTCGGGGACTTCTCCATGTTTTTCGTGTACCTTGAAAAGGATTTCCAGTCATCGATCCTCGCGCTGAGTAAGTCCTTAATTTTTGTCTGCGAATTACATCGGTTAGAAGTTGATCTTTTATCATTCAGGTACAGAAACAACCATTCTTCGCATATAGATCAGATTTTGTTTGCAGTCATGTCCGCCTCCTGTTATGCACAAGCACACAGGGCCGGAATCGGACATGGCGGTGAACAAAATTCGAATGTGGCTGCGCGGTGTATCATGGGACGGTCGTTTCTGATATGCGGGATGGAGCATTCAGCCAAAATGAAATGACTTGAAATGCTTAGATGAGATACTTAAATGAGATCTTTTCAAGGAGGACATTTGGCCATATGATACTGTCTCTTTCAAAAAATATTAATGAAATGTGCAACTTGATATGTTACACAAAAATGTGTTAATTTGTTTAAACTGTGCCTGCGCAAGAGACAAATCCACGACAATGTGATAAACAATCATTTGTGTATGTTTTTGTGTTCCCCATGTCACTGTTCTTCCTCTCTCTCTCTCTCCGAAGTCTCTCTACCCCTCCGTCTCCGTCCCTTTTTAACCCCTTTTTCCAATCAACATCTCCCCCCCCCCCTATTCAACTACCTTTCACTCTCTCCATTCTCTCTCTTACTCCCCCCCTCCTCCCTCTCTCTCTTTCTCTCTCCCTCTCTCTCTCTCTCTCTCTCTCTCTCTCTCTCCCTCCCTGTCTCACCCCCCCCCATTCGACTTCCCTTCACTCTTTCTCATCTCTATTACTCGCCCTCTCTCTACCATTACCTCAACCCCTCCACCACTCAACCCTCTCTCCCTCACTCCTCCACCACTACACCCTATCTCCCTCACAACTCCACCCCTCCACCACTCCACCCCTCCACCACTCCACCCTCTTTCTCCCTCACCACTCCACCACTCCACCTCTGTCCCTCACCCCCCTCCACCACTCCACCACACCACTCTCTCTCCCTCACCCCTCCACCCCTCCACCACTCCATCCCTCCACCACTGCACCCTCTCTCCCTCACCACTCCACCCCTCCACCCTCTCCCCCTCACCACTCCACCCTCTTTCCCTCACCCCTCTACCACTCCACCCCTCCACCACTCCTTCACTCCACCACACCATCACTCCACCCTCCACCCCTCCACCACTCCATCCCTCTACCCCTCCACCACTCCACCCCTCCACCCCTCCACCCCTCCATCCCTCCACCACTCCACCACTCCACCACACCACCCTCTCTCCCTCACCACTCCACCACTCCATCCTTCACCCCTCCACCACCCCACTACACCCCCATCACTCCGTCCTCTCTCTCTCCCTCACTCGCAGACTGGCTGGGCAACCTCCCGTGGATGTTATTCTGCGTCGTCTCACCGCTCTCGAACCTCCTCGCCCAGAAGTTCGGCTACCGCTGGGTCATCATCGGTTCTAACCTCGCCTGCGCGGTCGGGCTCTTTGCGTCGAGCTTCCCGAACCAGATCTGGCCGATGTACCTGACATACGGGACAATCTTTGGCGGCTGCAGCGTGATGTACTACACGATTGGCTGCGTATACATCACGCAATACTTCGACGAGAAGTCGTGCAAAGGACCCGTGTCTTCCATGGGATGTACGTTCGAGTTAGGTAAGTGCCAATGTCCGCGATTGTACAGATGAAATTAGATAGTAAGCAAATACACCATGCACTGAGAGGCTCCAGTCAAAATTATGCATTCCGAGGTGGCAGGAATAGAACTATTTTTTGTTTGGCATCTTTCATTTTACTATGGGGCTAAGAAATGCGTTCAGAAGTGTTAATAGGTTAGGGTGTGGTGGCTGTGAATGAATTTCGTTACTTATAGCTACACAATTCTACTTCAGGCTAACATTCTGTTACATTGAAGAAAAAGTTCATGACAATTTCATAATCGTATTTTAGTAAACTATAATGAAGCGATTCTTTGTCAAGATAAAATTGCTTTCCATTTAATAGGAATTTTATATCAATTCTACAATCATATCCAAATGCCTCTTTCTACAGCTGTGTTGATGTTCAGCCCATTGATTCAAATCATGTCGGATTCATGGGGTTGGCGCTGGGCCGTGAGGCTGCTCTCGGCGGGAACACTTGTCATGACAGGGCTATTGGTCCTCGGCATCAGGTACCACCTGCTGCTAAAGGCCACATATGTAGTTTCCCGCGAAAAGATTTTTCTGATTGAAACCTATATCAAAGTAACCTTATAGAATGACCTTCTGCCGTTAAGGCCACATTTGCAGTTTCCCGTGAAAAGCTTTTTTCTAATTGAAACCTTCATTAAATCAACCTGTATATGACGAGCTCATTTGCAAAAGGGGTTAGATCCATTTTCATCACTTTTTTGTCTCAATGTATAGATTTGAAGTAGCTTTATAAGATGATACCAAAGAAAAATTGAAATTCCCATTAAAAAGTGAACAAAAATGGCAAGGAAAATCACTTCTTTTTCAAAAGGGGTTAGATCCATTTTAGTTTGTTTGCAAAAGGGGATAGATCTACAAGGAATTTTTGGGGGGAAATGTGAAAATATGAAGACAGGTAGATTTCTTTTATACCCAATTTTATGTTCACATGATAGGGTAATATATCATGACATTCGCATATGGGAGAATAAAAAGTAGATTTTCTCAGAATGGTCTAAAGTGGATCTAACCCCTTTTGCAAACAAGCTCTTCATGTAAAG
The DNA here is from genome assembly GCA_963669155.1 of Arbacia lixula. NCBI lineage: Eukaryota > Metazoa > Echinodermata > Echinoidea > Arbacioida > Arbaciidae > Arbacia > Arbacia lixula. The sequence goes on from OZ022589.1 coordinate 13,822,223, forward strand.
ACCACTTGCCTATCAATACCACATGCCTTGTCTCCCTTGAACGGTCTGAATGTGCAGGTGATTTAGGAGCAGGTGGTGTTTGTGTACATGTTACTTTAATACAGGTTTCAATGAGAAACATGCTCCAAGGGAAACAACAAATATCAATATATGCACGTGGTCGCTATAGCTGGTTTTATTGTATTGCAATGCTAATTATCTATATTATCTACAAATCAAAACTGTACATTTTGCTTATATGAAATTCCAGCTTGATAACCCATGTAAGATTATTTATAACAACGGTCGATTGTAGGCCTTATTATAAACAATCTGTAGTCCTTAGATTTTTTTAAAAGTCTTTAACTGATTTTTCTGCTTCGATATAAATTAGATTATTGTTAGGGTTCTGCTGCTTTTTGATTGGCCAGCTTTGGTGTGTGTGTTGGGGGAGGGGGGGGCGGGGAGGGTTTCTGTGGGTGAGAAACCTACCTTCTTCATATGTCATTAAGTCAGATGAGTATTCGCTCAATTCAAAATCACACTCAGAGAGCCGCCTCAAACGCAGCCTAAACGAAACCACACGACTTCGACCACCACCACTACCACCACCTTGGTGACGACCAAGGTGAGCAGCAACGGATACGAAGCCTGTCCTTCCCGTGATGGTGACCACCACTCCACATCGGATAGACCAACGGAAGACGGAGACCAGGAGACACAGACGGTAACTTCGACCTCAGACACGACGGCGACCGCGGTGAAGAACTACCGCTATGAACGCATCCAGTCGTCTGATAATGACCACGGATTTCCGTCGGTGGAGAAAGCGATTGAAGCCGGTGACCGTCCGGCGGAGAAAGAGACAATGGTGTCGATGACGATGAAGACGTCAATGACATCGAGTCAAAGATACCTCTTCATTCTGTCCACCTCGACCTTCTGGGTGGTGCAGTTGGCCCTTCTCATATCTTTCACGGCTCTGGCTTTCAACCACATCAACCTTGTAAGTGTGTTTGGTTTACGAAGATGATGGTGGTGGTGATTATAAATAATGGTTTTGAAGCAGAATAAAAAGAAAGAGATGAGGAGGACCATAACGATGAACAGTGTAACATTCCTCTACTCATCCATGTCATATACGTCCTCTTTCTCCCCTCATTCTTTTATCATACCTTTTCCAACCCTCTCCCCGCTCTGTCCTCTCTTACTCCTCCTCATCCATCCCTTGCTTTTCCTTGTCTTACTCCTACCCTTCTTCATGATATTTCCCTTGCTCCTCCTTCTTTCCTCATTTGCCCGCACCACTACCCCTACCGCACATGCCCCAACGTACCCTTCCAAGCACCCCCTCCTCCCCCTTCCCTCTATCCCTCGTCGTACCCACCCTTCCAACCACCCCACCTCTACCCCACCCCCTACCCTTTATCCCCCACCGTACCCTTCCATGCAACGCCTCCTCCCCCTACCCTCCACCCCCACCAAATCCTTCCAACCACTCCCTCCAACCCCACCAAACCCTTCACCCACCAAAACCACTCACTCCTCCCACTTGCACACCCCCCGCCCCAACCTTCCCCTCTCACTCACCCAATCTTCCCCTCTGCAGGGTAGCTACCTCACCTCCTTGGGCGTACCTACCCACCGCACAGCAGCTCTCCACTCGTGCCTGGCCGGCGGGGCAGTCTGCGGTCGACTCCTCGTGACGCTGCTATCCCACAAGCTGCCCGTGCCTATCGCTAGTCTCTACCCGGTCATCGCTCTTCTCAACTGTTTCCTAATCAGCCTTCTCCTCTCACTCACCAGTACCTGGTACCTGTATATCTACTCTTCACGTAAGTAACATGAACTATTAATGACATGATGAGCCTGTTGAAACATTATCATAAAGCCTTTGAATGCCAGATAATTAATAACCACTCTGGGGGAGGTACTCGGTGTTTTCTACTTTAAAATAAGTTATCACTCAAATCAATCTGAAATGGACACAACATAACGACGAGGGATGTCAATTGTTTTAGAGGCAGCTTTTGAGACATTACATCAATCACTTTTCTTGTAATAATCCTTTGAATATTAAATGCAATTGTCCCTTTTTGACAAATTTAGATCTAAAAAAGTGTGTGTATCAGATAATTCATTTAGTAATTTGTATATATCTTCTTAATCTCCTCCACCGCCCTTACGATCTTCCTCCTCTTTCTCCATGTCTCCTTTCCTAATCTGCATCTTCTTCCACCACCTCCTCCTCCCCTTTCAACTCCTCATCTTCCTTCACCTCCTACTCCTTCGCCTCCTCCTTATGAATCCTCGTCCTCTTCTCCTCTTTCTCTTCGTCGTTCTTCTCCTTCTTCTCCTTCGTTCACTTCTTCCCATCCCTCCTCCTCCTCCTCTTCCTCCTCTTCCTCCTCTTCCTCCTCTTCCTCCTCTTCCTCCTCCTCCTCCTCCTCCTGTTCCTCCTCTTCCTCCTCCTCCTCCTCCTGTTCCTCCTCCTCTTCCTCCTCCTCCTCCTCCTCCTCCTCCTCCTCCTCACCCTCACCCTCCTCCTCCCCCTATTCCTCCTCCTCCTCCTACTCCTCCTTGCCCTCCTCCCCTCCTCCTCCTCCTCCTCCTTCTCCTCCTCCCCCCTCCTCCTCCCCCTCTTCCTACCCCCTCCTCCTCTTCCTCCTCCTCTTCCTCCTCCTCCTCCTCCTCCTCCTCTTATTCCTCCTCCTCCTTCTCCTCCTCTTCCTCTCCTTCTTCCTCTTCCTCTCATTTTTCCTCCTCCTCCACTCCTCCCTCTCCCGATTCCAGTCGTTGGCCTCCTGCGGGCTCTGTACTTCTCCCTCATCACGGGCCTAGCCGTGGAGCTGTTTGGCAAAGACAATGCCGCCGAGGCTTACACCGGAGTCTTCTTCTCCTATGGGGTCGGGAGCGTTCTCTCCGCCCTGATACCAGGTAGGTCTTGAAAGCTACTTGAGAAAAAAAAATATAAAGGGGGCAGTCGTCCCTTAAAGCACTGTGCAGCACCATTCGGATTTGTTATGTTTTCATTCATGTCCGCTTCCGGTCCCATACACTAGTAGAGTAGACCGGTAGCGGACACGACCGCAAACAGTATCCGAATGTGTTTGCGCGGTGCCCAATGGGACGACCTTTTATCATGATGTGGAATGGAAAGTTTGCTGTGGCTCGTCCCAAAAATCACCATTAAGGCCAGGTCACACCGCCCGAACTTTGTTGGAGCGTTCCTTGAACGGAAGGGAGAGGGGGCCAACTTTCGACAACGCTCGTCACCGCGCACAAAATGGGGAAAAATAGAAAACACGGGCGTTGCCTTAGCAGTGCACCGTTGAAGCCGGCATTGCTTTAGCGTTAGTTTAACGGTAGCGAGCGTTGGTTTAGCGGTGACGCGAGCGGTAACGCTCCGACACCTTCATACCAACGCCAAACCAAAGTTCATCACCGCAATGGGTCACTGCTTCAATGCCTGACACCAATCCAGCAATCCCGTGTCCGCTCGTAAAACGCTTACAACCGCTCCACCAAAGTTTGTGCAACGTTTAATCACCGCCCGGGCAAAGCTTTGCGAAGCAGCGGTGGTCCAGCGTTCAAGATTTCTGCCTTGGCCCAGCGGACCCACTGAACTAGAAAGAACCTGGAAAGAACAGCCCCATTCAGAGCGTACACACGACTGCGCGGTCACAAAGGCACCGCGGCTTCACGCTCTAGTGAACACGCCGCCATCTTGCTATGTCAATTATTCTGGCTGGCTGGGTGGTTGCCTACGCCCGTATGTGCGCTAGCAAAGCAATCGAAAGAGCTGGAGAGAACAGTAAAGAAGAAAAAAAGTTGAGGCGAAATGAAAACGATGTCATTTTAATTTGGTTTCGTCGACATATGTCTGTAGTAGAGTGTTTTACGTAATACATATGGCAATTTGAACCTATATTTGTCTGTAAATTATGCCTGAAGTGTAGTAGAGTTCACTGCGTGTAAGCGTACTTAGTGCCCGGACTTAGTGAGCCATTGAGCACCCTATTCATGGGCAGATTAAAAGCAGACCAAAATGGCTTTCAAATACATGTAATATCTAATTAATAATTAAATATAATCATTAACACAGAATAATTATTAACATAGTGCACTGAAAGCAGCTATTTCCAGCATGACCCCCTCCACCTAGCCCCCACAAAAAGTAAAAAAAAAAATCAGATGTTCCACAGTATCAAATGTTCCCCTTATCTGCCATTCCTTTCCCCTGTAATGTGTCTTCTGAACATGTTAATGTAAAACCCTAATGCTTATAACTTGTTCTATATTGTCATGTGGTTTCATTCACGACCAGGACTACACCCCACCAAAATGCACGTCTCTCATCAATCACGCCTTAACCAGCATACACGTATCGGCGACCCACATCCGTCTAAAATGCTTCAATTTAACACTAGATACACACAAACATACACACACACATACACACACACACACACACACACACACATGTTTTTCCATATTCTTTATTTGATTTCATTCCCATGATAAAATAAACAATTTCACTTTATAACATACAATAACAAATACATAAAAGTAATATTTCTATTGATTTGATAAACATCAATCATATTCCTCTAAAATAATAATCATTATATGTATAAATGATAATAGAACAATTCCATAAGAATGAAATCTTTTCTGATACCTCTCCCCCCCCCCGAACATATCCACCCCCACACAAACACACACATACACACACACATTCACACTGGTGCACACAGGCACATACGCACAAACACACACACATGCACACAACCTACACAACTCACATAGAATAGCTTGATAGCTTAATAGTCTCCAAAGCCCATTACAAAATTTAATTCAGGCCGTCATTGCCGTTCACACTGACTCACAGCTTTGATCCCGGCAATAATTGCACAGTATCCAACACTAACAGAAGAATAAACGTCACGCGCTCACAATTCACAAACAAGGGTCTAGAAAAAAACAAAGAGAAAATATTGAATTACTCGATCAAGTAAATCAATCATCTACCCTGACATGTGACTCATAAGACACAGCATGAGTGACTCTTGTATAAAATAGCCCAGAAGCACAACCACCAGCTAGGGGAATCGGTGTTTACTGTTGTCGAACTGACAGCCCTCGTGTTGGTCAATATTTCGGTTTATGAGGGTCTAAATTTTCATCAAATAAGCGAGAATTAGACAGACCTGGTTTGTCAAACTATGACTGTGGTAATTTGTTTAGAACATTTACTATAATGAACTTATGATGCCAGTTTAACTGCAAGTGTAAATATGTGTCATGTCATGGTTGTTGCTCATTATCAACATTCACTGACCACGCTAACTCAGCTCGAGTCAAGATCAAGTTTAGCCTTGGCTTGGCCGGCTTGGCAGAGTCAATTGGGATCACGACTCGAAAAGGGCCATGCAAAACAAGGTTAATATGAACTCACTTTATCTGACTCAAGTGAAGTAAAATAAATAAAAAATAGATCTGCACCCTAAGTCAAGTACTAGAAGTGTTCTACTGGCACAGTGGCAGTGTCAGTAATATTTGAAGAAACCACAAAAACCTGGCTGCATCTTTTGCCGATGGAATGTCTGCCCGCGGACCGCTTCCCTGTTCGATTTGTGCAATTTACTGCAACACAAGAAGGCATTTTCTCGTTGTTGGAACATGGAATTCATGTCATAAATGTGGCAAGCTGACTCGAAGTAAATCAAAACGTCGGGAACTGCCGTAAACGGCAAAACAAGCGATAACACCCTCACAATCTTGATGATAGAAAACGCTGTTGTGCGTGTGAGTGGAACACGGAAAGCGCGCGATGATTGACCGAGCAAGATGGCGGCGATCACGTGACTAGCCTGACTCGGAGGCGATACTCTGCTCGTGTGCAAGTTCTTTCCAGGTTCTTTCTAGTTCAGTGAGCGGACCCGGGCGTCCAGGAACTTGCGTCTAGCGGTGCCAAACTTTGACAGGGCGTTGTTGGATCATTGGTGAACTTTGTGGGAGTGGAAAATTGCCTGCTCCTCACCGCTCGCAATATTTTGTGCAGCTCAAAACTTTCGGAGCGGTAGAGGGACCATCAGCGGTGGCCGAGCGGATACGGCGTTGCCTTAACGGAGGCCAACTTCTGTTAACGGTGGTGAATGTTAACGAGTGGAGATGATTTTTGTTCACCGCTCCAGGAACGCTCCAGTGAAGTTCTGGCGGTGTGACTGGGCCTTTATATCAAGCCAATGTGATGTGGATGTATCTGTATTGTATAATAGTTAGTGTCTCTGGGAAATGTCTTACAATGTCATTGAAAAGAAATGAAAAACACCGTGTCCTCCCCAACAAGTATGATGTATATTTCCTTAAAAAGAACATTAAAGAATACTATTAATTCCAATCTGTGTCAAACAATAAATCAAAGAATGTTGCATGAACTCAACATGTATCGTGGAATTGCTCAAAGTGAGTTGAACATTTATGATTAATGATTTTGATGTCTGCCTTCTTTTTTCAGGCATCATCCACAAAATGACGGGCTCCTACTTGATCTCCATCCTCACCTGCGCCGTAATGTGGGCGGTCTCGGCAATCCTGTTCGCTGCCGCCTTCGCTCTGCATCGCCGTCGTCTCCGACTACGATCAAAGAGGTCTGACGAAAAACACGATCTCGACGACATACATGAATCTAAGAACGCCATGTCCCAAAACTTGTAAGACTCGACAATCTATTGCTGACTTGACTTACAACATGAACCAAGGGATTTGAGTAGATGCGTAGGAAAAGACGATAGCCCGTATTCCGCACAAAGGCTAAGCACCGTCATTATCTTCCTTTAAAGCTGTACTTAAGACCTACTTGTTCACTAATTAGTTTCGTGTTTCTATTAATGTAATGTAACAATGTAAGCTATATGCATTTTGTATATTCTGCAAATATTAATGTGACGCGCGTAGAGAACCGTCATGTTTATAATGCGCTATATAAGCTTTACTTATTATTATTATTATCATTATTATTATCATTATTATTATTATTATTATTATTATTATTATTATTATCATCATCATCATTATCATTATTATTACTATGATTAGGATTAGGATTAGGATTAGGATTATGCTTATGACTAAGCACAAACGCCATACTCATCCTGGACTGATATTATAGGACGCCGAATAAAACAACGTGAAATATACATCATTATTGATTCAATATAATTGATTGTGTCTTCGGAATCACTATGGAACATTGAGTTTGTCCGCATAATGGTTGCAGCAAATAATTTCAATCACCAACTATTGTGATTCTGTGAGGAAAATTCATGATTTAGTGACAGCATGAGATTATCATTTTGCGCCCCACAAAGTTAGTAAGTAAAACCATCGTTGTGTATACGGGCCGATGACTATTTTGACTACTTTTTTTATCATTTTTGATTACTTGATATCATTGGCATGTAACGACAGTGTCAGCAAAAAATGATTATAAAAAGAGGGCAAATAATGCCGAGTAACATATCTTTTGTTAAATTGGGTTGACATCTTTTATTTTACACAACTGTAAAGAAAGTTCGTGGGACTCATGTAAGTTAGTCAAATGGCTCCTTTTTTACAGTCATAAAGAATCGTAAAAAAAATCGTGCTATCAGGCGACTCATTCAAGTTAGTCATACCCTATGACATCATAATGATCATGGTGAATGATCATCAAATGGTCATCAAATTATATGACATTACTGAAATGGCACAAAAAATAATAATCACTGACACACACAAAGAAAGACTGTAAGCAATCGGTGCTCCTTATTTTTTTTGTAATGGTTCCGTTATCACATAAATGATACTTTTATTACGTTAATGGTGCCGTTACCACGTTAATGGTCCCGTTATCACGTAAAAGATCACGACATCATGGTAACGATAATGGCTCAGTTATCACAAACAGTAATAATCGATAGGATTAATTATTATTTTAAATATTCTCTTTTAATGAAAGACTGTTTCAAGGATTCTGACATTACAGATTGATATCATATCATTGATAAGGCAATTAATCGAAAATGAATAGTTCTACATAGTAATTCGTAATTTGGCTGTATATAGGCCTATTCTATATATCCATTCTATATTGATTCGTGTAATCATGTCCATCTATTTTGCAAAGGTAATCAAGGGAATGATGAATGGTAAATGATTATGTCGATGAAGATGGTAGTAAACAATGGTGCTGATGCGGGTGGTGATCATAGTAGTACATGTAGTAGGAGTAGTAAGACACTATAGTAGAAGGAATAGGAGTTGGAGTCGTAGTAGTAGTAGTAGTAGTAGTAGTAGTAATAGTAGTAGTAGTAGCAGTACATGTAGTACATGTAATTGTAGCAGTAGCAGTAGTAGTAGTAGTAGTAGTAGAAGTAGTAGCAGAGGCAGTAGCAGCAGTAGTGGTAGCAGTAGTAGTAGTAGCCGTAGTAGTAGCAGGGGTAGTAGATGTAGTAGTAGTAGTAGTAGTAGCAGCAGCAGAAGAAGAAGTAGTAGTAGTAATAGTAGTAGTAGTAGTAGTAGTAGTAGTAGTAGTAGTAGTAGTAGTAGTAGTAATAGGGGTAGTAAAAGTAGTAGGGGTAGAAGCAGAAGTAGGAGTTAAAACTGATTTTGTGATTATTTGTGCTTTATCTGTGGTCTTGTTTTTGTTTCGTCAGCTTTACCGCTAAATATTAGTTGTTCATCACAGAGAATGTGTTTATTACGTCAGCGTAAAGGGTTGTGAGTAAGATTGCACGTTAACAGCATTTGTTGTGAAAAGTATACGCTATTGTATAAGGTCAATCGAACTTTATTTTCACTTGGAAGAGCTTATCCTATGCGATTATGTCTCATGACTGCGTCTTTGTAGATACATGTATACATGTATATGTTTTGTCCTTTTAACCATGGACATAATATGAAAGTGTTACTACTCAATAAATAAGTTTTTCCTTTGGAATCAAATAAACACGCTGTATTTGTTTGGTTGTGTAAACCTTTACGCGTACATTTCATTTGGGTGCTGATCTTTAACTCAGCGGGTTCGTCAAATTTGAAAGTCTGCGCGTGCGTCAATATTTTGTGAGCAAATATTGCAAAAAAACATGACTATCTTCAATCGATCATAGCTCCTCAGAATGACTGGTAACCCTATTTTTATTTTTTTTTTAGTATTCTGAAAGAGTATGAAATGTAGATGTGATTTCATGTCTCATGTAGCCGTTAAATATATCGTGAAGACATCGTATTGCCATATGAATCGAAAAAAGAATTCATGTATGACGTCATGAACTTTTTTACCTGTTTGAGCGTACCTCAGTAATCCGGTTTTTATTTTCTCACAAATTTCAGTATGTTGTATCTGAGACCTTACTCTATAGTTACTTTGCCTTTGCTTTTCATTTTGATCAAGTCATCGTGGTGTAAATCTTTATTATAGGCATTATTTCAAAATCAGACGTATGTACGTTTGTATGTCAATGGAAGGGGCATGTATTTCCAATCATGTAATGACATGACGGTCTTCCACGAGCTGTATCTCGCTCATGTTAAGATAATTTTATATGCTGTAGCTGAGTCTACTAACTTTCGTACATGTGGTCTCCGTTTTTTAATCAGATGTTGGGATCATGGCAAAATTTCAGATTGAATATCGATTTCTAAATCATTCTAGCCCCTGCTGTGCATTACGTGTTAAATGAAAAGGAAGATTTGTGGATGAATTTGTTCAGCCGCTGTTTTCAGAACGCGCGATCCCGGTTCGATTCCTGGTGTGGGGAAGGTCACTTTTTCATTCCTTTTGCAATGTTTATTTTGCCACCTTCTTGTGTTCTATCGGTCACTTGTCATTCTCTTTGAGATTTTCTTTTCCCACTTTCCTCTCGCCCCTTTCTGAAATGACTATTAAATCACATGTTGTTAGCATATAAACATGTGATAATTTAGGCAAGTCTCTGAAATGTTAGAATGTTGTAGGTGCGCTATGAGCTTTCTTGAGCGTTGCCTCTGATTTCTATTGAATAGATTGCCATCGTGCATTTACCGGCCCATGTCTGTGTATGAATTTACAAATACAGCTCACCTTATACTTGTCCATAAGTATGGCTTGTATTGATTTTCATGATTCATTCAAAACAAAATAAAGTCAATTACAGTGCATGTATATAAAGAAAAACAATCAAAAAAAGCAAAAATACAATTGAAGAAAAAAGGGGGAGAAAAAGATGCACTATCATCTAATGATCAGAAGTGGTACATGTAGTTGTGAAATCATCAGTACTAGCACAACCCTGTCACATCATGCAACCTCGTAGGAGAAGGGGTTGAAGTTGATAGTCCTTATGGTATGGAAGATATGAAGGACTGATCACGTGTCTTTTTTTAACAGAATCTTCACGCTTGACAGACTTTGAAAAACGATTTATTTTCAGATACATATGCATAACTTCAGATGCTGACGAATAAATCCAGAAAGTTTGGATGATATCAGAGATCAGGGCCATGTTGCAGATAGGTTTTCAATTATTGTATTATACCATCAATGGTAACTTCCATGATAACAGCCAATGAGCTCTCATCATTGCACCTATTTCCATGGCAGTTAATATTGATGGTAAGTTACAATAATTGAAAACCTATATGCAACATGCTCCAGGAAAGTGTGGAAAATTGATGGATAAAAAACGAATAGAAATCAATAATACTTTTTGTTAATCCTCTCTAGGCAGGGCTGTTTCTATGTACCTTTGTCCGCTATTCTTTTTATCGTCCGCCTCTTCTCCCACACACATTACGCCACAGATTCACATAGTGCGCACACCGAGCCATTCCACTGATCGCGGGACTCCACGAATCTGTCCGCCCGAGAAAAAAAAATATTTCAGGGTGGAAAATTGTTGTATGTGATGCGCCATCAACGTTCGTTGTCGGCGGATTGCTAAATACTGTCCAGGGGGCGGACTACTATTGCAGTGAAGCATGTCAATAAAGACGGCTCGAGAAGACCTCAAATGCCATATTGTTAGATTGGTGGTCTTTCTATACAGGTAGTCCTAAAGTAGGTTTTACTGCGGTCTTTATAAACAGGTGGTCTTTATGAACAGGTCTTTAACCCTGACTGGGCTTTTTGAAAGCAGGTTTTGACTGGGGGGTCAGTTTGCCCCTCCCCCCCCCCCTTATTATTTCTGCCACGGAACGTTGTATTGACGCGAAATTTTGCACAGAGATAAAGGAACATGTTAAGATTGCGACTGCTTATTTTTTTTAATGTATTCAATTTTGTGTAAATTATGATTTATGCAAATTAGATGCATATCTTACAAAATTATTCATATTTAATTTAAAAAAGATGAAATGGAAGTCAAACTTTTTCCTATATGCCGAGTAGCATAATCAACAATATCATGTGAAAAATGAAATTTTAAATCAATTCTTATGTATTTTATTGCTTTTCTAAATTTTTATGATTTCTTTTGCTTCAGATTATGTATTTTGATCAGTTTCATAAACACTGTGATATAGGAGAAGGCCTAGACGGCACAATTAACAGTGATATAGAGCAGTATCGGAAAAGCAGTATTTTGTACACAAACCTATGCGAAATTTTGCTTTTTGATCAGATTTTGGTCTGACATGCGATTACATGATGTTGCGTAATACCCCCAACTCACTAGATGGCGATTCCGCTGCGATCGTCAAAAATCGATAAAGCGTGGTATATCGTAGCTTGATCGTGGCTTGATCTTTCCAGTCTTCTCCGTCGTACCTTGATCTTTTCTGAAGCGGTTAGGATCGCCACCATCTTCCTGGTCGCCACAAGATTTTGAACATGTTCAAAAATTACGTAGCGAGAGCGCGGAGGTGCTAAAGCGCATCACAATTGAGTCATGAGCGTATTACAAACTACATATTCGTAGCTGTAACGGAGCTCCAACGCATAAAGTGTAGTAGAAGCGCATTAAAAGCAGCACCGATCGCCCGTGCTTTCAGACCCGTTCCCAAGACAATACTGCCACGCTGCTTCCGTTTACAAGGCGACTGCCTTGCGCTCGACACACTTCACACCGCTTCCACCGCGACGCTTTCTTCTTTGGGTGGCATGTGGCACACGTTCTCAGCCTGCTGCAGGCATTCGCGTTGCGCTTTTGCTGCGCCGCTGATGACTGGGCAGCGATTGCGCGCAACGACCGTCCGCGCTGCTATAAAACACCGTTCCGATGGTGGCGGATTATCATATTTGCAACAGATTACGAGGCGATACCACGACGTTTTCAAACACGCCTGCCCAAGCTACCCCTGCTGGCCAGCGCGCGGTCCAAGAGAAAGAACAAGAGGTTATGGTGGCGGTAGAGGAACAGGAGGAAAGTATGGTGGAATGTCTTATTGACAATCCGGTCATGTACAACAAGAAGATGCGAGATTACCAGGACATATCAATGAAGGAGAGACTGTGAGCGGCCAAGGCTGCTGAAATTGGCATGGACTAGCGTTTCAAGAGAAATCGTTTCAAGAGCCCATCATGAACGCAACACAATAGCTCCATTCGTAGCATAAGCGTAGCGAGGTCCTTATTAGCGTATGAGCCTCGTTGTACGGTAGCTTTGATCGCAGAAGCAGCGCATCACATCTGCCTCGAATCGTGGCAAGAGAGTGGCAGCGTCGTACTATCAGCGTATTACCATCGCCTTCAGCGCTGGTCGATCGCAGCGAAGTTGCAGTGCAATCGCCTCGCAGGCTAGAAATAGAATTCGAGGAAGATTCTGCTACGCCTTGCGGGATTTACACAGATAGCCATGGTCGCTATGATCGCCTTCCTAGTGAGATGCGGGTGTTAGGTTCCATTTCTCCTTGGTGTGATATGTGAGTATTGCATTTCCTATGCATTTGACACGAGGTGTGTGGTCTGACCTCATGTTGCCGACACAGTCTCTGATCCATAACACGTGACTGGCGCGTGTTCTTGCTGTCATTGTGGATGTGAAGGTGATATTTGGATAATCAGACAACCTTTCAAGCGTCCGTGCTTTTTTTATATCGTTATATTTATGGGTGAGTTTTTGACCAGTTTCCTGCTTTTGGAGTTCACTTTAGTGAGGACTGGGTCTGATGTTTGCAAAACATCTGAAGATTTCTTTCAAAAGCTAAAAGTTGTTACGTGGCACGACATGGTATGTGAACACAAGGGAGGTAGCTACGGGGGACCGGGGGGTCAGGTGCCCCCCCCCCCCCCCCAACATGATTCCCATAGAGCAGCATTTCATCTGGCACACAATATTTTGGTGCCCCCTACAAAATTTCAAGCCCACCCCCCCCCCTCCCCGCTGAAAAACCAGTAACGAGCATTGTAAAGTGTCCCGTTTCAATTTCTGCCCTCAAAATCTTATCTGATTCCTAGTGGTAGGAGCGTTCCCCTGATGCTCCCAAAATGAAACAAATATGAATAGTGAGTAAAGCTGGACCAGAAGAACGTTGCGCTTCTAAGGCGCAGGTTCTGTGAAGGAATATAATACAGTGATATCCAACGTATTCAAATGATTATTGCTTGGTAGGATATCATTAATCTTTGAAGTTTTACAGAGCCTGCGCCCCATAGAATAAACATCCTTCAATTATGCATTTCAGTTTCACCTTGATCTGACCTGTATTTTTATTTATTTAAGTGTCACATTTTGTTTGTTCTTATTTGGGTCACCCGGAATCTGGAGAGACTTGTGTATAGTACTGGTATGAGAGTGGGAAAGTGGCACATCATTAAATATAACATATGCCTGCAATATACACAGAATTGTTTATCATAACGAATTCATAGCAAACAACCATCAACCAATTAAACTGGAGTTGCAACACAATGATGTATTCTGCACAACCTTGCGCAGAACTCGATCGCTGATTCGTCGTATGCGAAGGCAATTTCTATCTTCCGATCAACAATTTCTGTCGCAATACCAGTCTATTCCAACATTTGTACAGTGCAGACTGTACTTGTTATCCTCCACATTACCCTATATTCATTATCTGTCAAATCATCCAAACTTTTGCCCTTTTAGTGCAATCAAACAATTGCGACTACATTACTGTTATTGAAGCAAATATTTACTGCTCTTGACATCTCTAAGTATATATATTTATCATCGTTACGCAAAGGCTCAAAGCTCGAATGTCAAGGGGACATAACACTCAAGAACCCCAGGAATCTTCTTTGTCCGATACAGGACAAACACACGTTGACAGCGACCATCAGATAATCTCAAACTGTTCCGGGCTGGACGTGATGACTTTAGTCAGCACCGTCAGTATAAACCCCAGACTCAAAAGCGACCAATATCGATATCATAGCGACACGGGGTTTAGAACGGTACGCGTAACTCCCTTCATTCCACGATGGCCTTTGATGATATTTTAGCACAGATTGGCGAATTCGGACTTTACCAAAAGTTGGTTTACGTCGTTATTCTGGTCACTTGGTTTCCGGCAGGCAGTAACGTTCTTAGTATCGTCTTTATAGCGTCACCATCCGATCATTGGTGCGCAGTAAGTACCTTCACCTTTCTCCTTTATGCTGTACCAGGTAATATAATTACAGCTGTACATGATTTGTATTATACTACTAGGTGCTTCAAAAAAAATTGTCATGTTTGAAGACTGATTTTTAAAAAGCTACAGCTCGATATCATGCTGAAATTTACACATCGTTAGTCGAACGATGTCAAATGTTAAGAGCAGGTTTCGTGACAATTCATTTATTATTATTTTTGGAAAAATTCTTGGACTATGTAATTTTTAAGAAATTTGGACCTAAATGTCCTTTATGTATCTTACCGTGTACATGTATCATATTTTTTTCAGACATTTTTCTATATGTACCTTTAACATGTATTTAGTTTTTGTTTCTGTTTTTCTTGAAACATTACATGTATATTTCATTTAATGGAATTATGAAAGATTGATGGTGTCAGGCTCGACTAGCACTCGTGCTACACTCTGGTTCCTTTTTAACAACAATATCTCTCATATTATTTTTACTATTGTAATACTGTAACTTATCCATAACTTTGGTTAAATAATGCATATTAGGTACATGCATGCAGGGTACATTCTATGTATTCATATTTATCATATGTATTCTATTATTACTTAATATAATGTTAGTGTTTAAATCTGTAGGTTTTATACTAGAATTGTTACTTAATTCTCTGATTTTTATGTTGTTATTGTTAATGTTGTTAAAACATTGTTCTTGTTATTGCTATTGTTGTTAAATAAACTCAAACTCAAAAGCACCATACATCCATAATGACACTGCGGTGATATTTAGAAGTGGATTGACACGTGTGTGTCTTCCATCCCAATATTTTTCAATACATTTCAATTTCTATCTTTCTCTTTTCCTCACTTTATTTCCCAAATCTCCTCCGTCTTATGAAACCGACTCAGACTCCAGAATGGGACTCCGCTAACTGTTCCGGTCTCGCCCTATCCGAACAAGAATGTACAGCTTACAAGAAATTCCTCTCAATCCCGTACGATACGTCATCGACTAACGGCAGTGCGGTTTACGCGCGCTGTGAAAAGTATGACGTCACGGGACTCGCCTTTGAAGACGCAGTGGAGCGCGCGGAGAGTGGATTCAACGGAAGCGACTGGGGTTATGACGTCATACCATGTGATTCAGGCTGGATTCACGACAGAGCATGGTCGGAGTACACCATTGTGCAATCGGTGAGTTCGCTTTCGTTCATTTTTTTCATTTACCTAACATTTTTTTTTTCTTTAGAAATGAAGACATGAGGTAAGGTCCAGTGAAATAATTAATACCAGATTATTTTTGAGCTCATGTTGATAGCTTTCTTTTTTTTTCTCTCTCAGTTCGACCTGGTGTGTGGACGCAAACATTTGATCAACCTGTCTCAGTCGCTCTTCTTCTTGGGAGTACTTCTTGGGGCTTTCATATCTGGAGCATTTGCTGACAGGTACGTTTATACCTATGCTTACCTCCTCCCTCCCCAAATTTCAACCACCGCACTTGTTACGATGTGCCCTCTCATAGTCCTTCGTAAGAAATTTAAATACATATTCATATATTTGTATATTTCTTGTTATATGTATATACATATCTAAATATATGTAAAACAAAGAAGACTATATGAGGTTGCGATGGCGCTGAAAATGTACGCGTAAGCAAAACCAATTTAATAAAGACTCCGAAGAAGAAAAATATTTCAAAACGTCGGTCATAAACCTTTATAAAAAAAAGGAATGATGATGTTTGAACATTCTGTGGACTTTACCATGTACTTGACCTGTGCGCTTGTAATGTTTTTCATTCTTGCCTTTACCTGACCTACGTAACAATGTATTATATCAGCATCTTCTAATGCGCTTCTCATAGTAGAAGTACGCAATCGTGTTTATATGTTGATTGTTCAAACATCATCATTCTTGATTTATTGTTTGTGTTAACATTAATCATACACGTGATTATATATATAACTATAAATATATACATAGTAATATCATAAATATTACAACATATCTATATATTGTATATATCAAAAATGTAACTGGTCTTCCGTTTCAAGCTCCTTATTGCGAAAGTTCGTTGATCCGAAGATTCGTTATTCGTGAGGTTCTAATGCTCTGAAAGTTAATTCCGAAGGTTCAAGATTCATCCGGTCCGTTCTACCGATCGTTCTATAGTCCTGAAATAAAAAATGATTAGTTTATCCGAAAAATTAAACAGGGGTCGTTAATCCGAAAATAAAGACTATACCGTGTTTTTGGCTAAACATTTCAAACGTTATTGGGGCGCAATTTTAAATCGATAATTCACACTATTCCCATGAGTGTGGCAGAGAAGAAGAGAAAGCAGTTGATTTCAGTTTTCGGATTAACGAACCTTTGGAAAAATACAACAAATATTCCGATAAACGAGCCCTGTTTCGTTTTATTAGTTAGAGCAGGTGGTTTAATTTTTTACTTAACAGTCCCTATCTTATTTTTGAAAATTGAGTTCTGTTACATTTCGGATTAACAAACTGTGGATTAAGGAACTTTTATAACAAGTCTTCGAATGAATGCAACATATGCGAGAATAAATGAACCCTATTTCATTGTCGGATAAATCAGCCCCCAAGTTATACGAAATGTGTGTGTCCGGATTAAAGAACGTTCGAAATAACAAGCATCACACTGTCTTGCTGGCTGTTCAAATATAGAGCAAACAAAGTCAGTTTTCAATATTTTGGAGGATCATTACTAAGATGACCATTCTTTACCAAATGTTGATTTTTGTCTATATTTTATGGCCAATCTGTTTCACTGATATGCCATGTGTTATTTGATTTCAATTTATATCATTTCCATTATCTATATTTATATTTCTTTGCCTCATCAAATCGTTTGTTTATTCCAAAGATTATTACTTGCGATAAGGCTGTTAATCAGCGGAAAAGGAAAACAACTTGAAAATACCCAAATGCAAATATACATGATATGTTATTTGCTTTTAATTTACTCGTGTTTCCCATTATATTTTTCCAATATGCATTTTGCCTCATTGAATCGTTTGTTTAGTCCAATTACAATTAGTATGTACATTTATTTACAATTAATCTGTTAAATACACATAATATTAGCTTGGCTTTCAGCCTGAACTATCAACCCTATCTAGCCCGGGGGGGGGGGGGGGGCAAAAACAGCTCCCCCCCCCCCCCCGACATTTTGCGTGATAAATTTTTAACGCGAAAAGATCGTGCCGCGACGTTTCATGACTTTTTTCATCCAAGTCTCACGCAGCTTTTAAGACCAAATTTGCGACGCGGAGGTATCCGCTTCCGAAGTTGCGTAACATTTTGTATGTGCATGTCAGATCAAAAATTGCTCAAAAGCGTGATTTCATGTACAAATCCAATGCAAATTCTGTATCTAGCCAAAATTCATAAATGTATCAGCATTTTTATTTTTTCTGATGAAAAGCTATAGATTTCATGTTACTTATGACTGAAATAATGTTGCTAATGATTTCCATCGAAAAAAAACAATGAAATACATCAAGTCCAAAAAACAAGGAAATACATAAGCAATTCAAAAAACAACAAAATACATAAGAAAAAAATTGAAATTGCCATTTTTTAACATCTTAATTTGATAATAATCCTAAGAAGAGTCTCCGGACTGAAATCTGGCCGTTTTAGGACTGTATTTAAAGATTTACAGCCAAATTATTAGTTTATGCATTCATTAGCATAATTAATTAAGAATAAATTGTGGAGATTACGTCATGGGTGACGTATGTACCAATTTTCGTCGCGATTGCGCGATGAACGGTCGAGATCTTAGGGGAAGTGTGTTTTTGCCCCCCCCCCCCCCCCCCCCCCCCTCCGGACTATGTAATTTCAAAATAGCTCGGGCTATATAGAGTTAAATATAGAGGGCTGGCTGCAATACACGATATCTTCTCGATTTCTTTCCTGCAACAAGGAAAGAAAGAGAATGATACAAATTCCAGTGACTAGTCCTAGAGTACTAGACTCTATTTTTATAATTGGATCAGACATATCGAACATCCGGAATCCAGACAACAAAATACATATAATTCCAACTTATATTGGTGTGGTATTTGACCCCACGGATGCTAAACATTGTCATCTTTGCGCAGGTACGGAAGGAAGCCAACTGGAATAGTATGCAACGTGGCCATTGTAGCCTTGGGGGTGGGGTCGGCCTTCGCCCCAAATTACGTCACCTTTGCCGTAGTGCGGATATTCTTAGCCGCCGCCTGCTGGGGCCTTCTCATCTCTGTGTGGGTTATAGGTTGGTACATGAATAATCCACTAAATTCCGAGTCTTGTTTTCACCCATCATAAAACATATATGGAAAGGGTAATTGCGACTGGGACTTGGTAAATAATTAAAACTATCAATACTCCCTCGGCTTGCGACCTTGGGATTATAATATTTGTTTAGAGCACCTGGTGCCTGTAATAGTTTTAACCATGTACCTTAGAGTAGAATCTATTTGTATATTATAAACAAAGAAACCGATCATAGATACCTTTCACCAGTTGCACATGCTACCATGTTCACGTTGTATATTTATTTATTGAGAGATGTGGAGTCGCCCTTGTCATAGCCAAACTGATGTTTAGTTAGAATGATCCATTGTGAAATGAAATTTGATTTTGTACAGGCCTTTATTTCCCCCAAACATTACAAAAGATGGGCATAGGATGAATTTGTGTGCATTTAAAAATTCATGAAAAATATTTTTGTAATTGTTGAAATCTGCAGAGGAAAGACATGCATCGAATATATATATACAATATGCAGGTTTTGAATAATCTTGGATTCGATTACATCACACTCTGAATTGACAATTATGTTATTCTTTCTGGCTCACTTCCGTTCGCATACAGACGTCCATTGTACCGGAAGTGGGTATGACATTTTCCTCATAAGCAGTAGGGAGAATTAATGTTCCATATTGTTGTTATTTTGTCCTTACCAGGAACTGAGTTTGTCGGCCCTTCCTGGAGACCATTTTGCGCTGTGTTCATCTGTATGGCCTTCTCTATGGGCTATATTCTCCTCTCCGTCTGCGCGTACTTCATCCGAAATTGGAGACATCTTCAAATCGCAGTAAACGGTAGCTTCGCCGCGATTATCGTCTGTCTCCTGTAAGCAGTGATTGGAAGGGCGAGGGCGATATTTGGGTGGTAGCCCCCACTTTTCACCATTTTCATCATCTGGTTTAAGTCGATATCTTGTAATAACTAATACTCTTCCTACCGTGGGCACAATAAAAATGCTCAGCTTCCTCGAAATTTGAGCTTCTTGATATGATTCAGGAATCTTCTGGTCATCACTTAAGAATGGCGGGAATAGGTGTAAGCAGTCACGGTTGCCGCAATGTTTTTCAATTAGTTAAGACACCCTTCTCTCGATGTACTAGTGCTCCTCTTAAGATAACAAGTTAGGATACAACTTCTTTGATTAACATATACTCCTGATCCCCCTCCTTCATTTAGACTAAGTGTGCAGTCGGGTAGCTCAAACTACACATTACCACCTATATTAGCGAAAAAGTAGAATACGAATCTCGAGCATGATTTTTTGTTAGGATTAGATACACAGGACGTCCTCCAGATTAGAATGAGGACAAACTGGGGTGGAGAGGTGATCATAACTCTGACCCCTATCTTATCGATTACAGTCCGATATTCCGCAGGTTCGTTTATTCCGAAGGTTCGTTATTCCAAAGGTTCGTAATTTCGAACCACGTAAATTGCCTATACCTCGATGCTCGTTAGTCCGAAAACGAAAAAGGGATCGTTAATCCGAGCATTTATCGCGTAACGTTCGGAATAACGAGCCTTCGGAATAACGAGTGCTTCCCATCTTATCGATAAATTTCGGTTCTTAAATATCGAAAGAACAGTTTAGAGAATACGATCACCACTATTTTTTATTTGTTGCAAGCTTCATACCAGAGTCAGTCCGGTGGCAGATGTCGATGGGCCGCTTCGACGACGCAGAACGGACCGTCAAACAAGTCGCCAAAATCAACAGAGCTAAGCTTCCCGAAAAAATCTTCAGTCAAGAAGACTATGAAACGGTGGTAAAACAAATATTTAGCTATCAATGTTATTATCATTTTTTTCTTCGCTCCTTCATTTATTCTATTCATTGTAATGCCTTATGATCAGCTCCGTTTCGTTATCTTCTTATTATTTTCTGTTCTTATATATCTATTAGGCAGTGCTATGGAATGAAGGTGTGTTTGAAATATATAAATATATATATATATATATATATATATGTGTGTGTGTGTGTGTGTGTGTGTGTGTGTGTGTGTGTGTGTTTGCATTAAATCACATTCGTAACTGGGTCAGCAATTGTTCATGAAAGCGCGAAGTCTAGTAAGAATGGTCAAGGAAATGATTCTCCTGGCATATATTTGTTTGAAGAAAATGAGAAGATTGCATGCGTACGTAAGTACTTTGTAAATGACTGGCTTCATGATATAATAAAAGTAAAAATGTAAGTAATGATGTGATTAATGTATTTATTAACGTACGAGGTAGGCGGACACATAGCTGGTTAACTACACGTAACTACTAACTAATTTCCAACTATCTCATGAATGAACTACTCACCAAGTTAGTAAATATGAAACTAAAGATCGATTAACAATGTTAGCTACTAGCTAAGTGATTAATCTGCGAATAATCTGCTAAAACAAATCAAAATACCACGCACCTCTCAATCATTGGTCAGAACTAGCTATATTAACGAGTAAATATACTACATCATTTTTTTAAATACACGCTGTAAATTTTACCTTACAGGAATCCTCAATACGCCAACCGAACGCTTTCGATCTGTTCCGGACGCCTAATCTTCGGAAGAGAACTGCTGTGCTAATGTTGCTATGGTGAGTCGGCACATATATATATATATATATATATATATATATATAAGGAAGTGTCTAGGAGCTGGGACATAGCTGTCAGTTACAAGTCACAGTGGCCTACAAAGTCCAGCTGATGTTTCCTAATTGTTCTAAGTAATATACTTTGTCTGCCTGCCCTCTCTAAAACGGCTGTGTTTGATGTGTGGCTTGACCATGGGATCCTTAACATACGTCTGAGGAACCACATTTCTGTTGCTTGCAAGCGATTCCCCATTTCATTGGATATTGTCCAACACTCACATCCATATTTCAGAGTAGGTAGCACATAACAGTCTAGAATTCTTCTAGTCTAGATATTCTTCTCTTGATTTCACTGTCACACCTCCCATCAGATGTAATCCAGCTTCCAAGATAGTTGAATCTATTAAATTGATTCAGACTGACACCATGAATTTTGATGTTGCAGACAGGTACAACTTTCGGATTTGTAACAACAAGACACTCAGTTTTCTTGCCATTGATGTACAGACCTTTCTTCTCACTTTCACGCACAACTTTGATCAGTATCTGCTGGAGGTCAGATTCTGATGTTGCGATAAGAACTGTATCATCTGCATAGCGAAGATTGTTGATTTTGGTGCCACCTATCACTACTCCTGGTAGTTCTTCTAGTTCCCCTAGGATCCATTCACTGTATAAATTAAAAAAGATCCGGGGAAAGAACACAACCTTGCCGCACTCATTTTCCGATTTCAACAAATTCACCTACATCATTACCTACTCTTATTGCTGCTGTCTGGTTCCAATAAAGATTTCTGATGACATTGATATCATTCAAGATGTTCAACATCTCCTCATGCTTGACAGTGTCGAACGCCTTGGTACAATCAATAAAATACATATACAAGTTTTGCTTCATTTCAATAGCCCTCTCTGATAGCATTCTCAGCATGAATATTGCATTTGTGGTACCACAGTCCTGAACAAAACCACATTGTAACTTTGATATTTTTGGTTTGATTTTACTCCTTGCTCTCTTCATCAGCACTATCAACAAGATCTTCTTTACATGGCTCGTTAAGCTTATTGTCCTGTGTAATTCACATTGTACTGCTCCCGGTTCTTAAGCAGAGCAATAAAGATGGACTTGCTCGGTTCTGGAGGTATATCTCCTGAGTTATATATCTCATTCAACACATCTGTCAACTTCACTATTCCCATCTCATCCAAACTCTTGATCACTTCAACACTTAACTCATCAGGTCCAATTGCTTTGTTGTTTTTCATACTTTGCACAACGGAATGTACTTCAGTTTGTAGAATGTCTGGGCCCTCAATTTGCCGGTTGATTGTTGGCAAAACACCCCTATCATCAGCAAGCAATTCATTGATATACTCGGTCCACCTCTCAATGATTTGGTCTTATCTTCCTCCCTTTCATCTTCCAGCAATTCAAATCTGTTCTTTACTTCCACTGTGTACATATCTTTGATAATGCTGTCTTCTTTGAGTGTTGCATCATCAAGTTTCTTAGCCCCCCTTTGCTTCTGTAATGTCTTCAGTTCCAGAGAAATTTTGCTTATAACTGGAACATGGTCACTACTTATGTCTACACCTGGATAGGTCTTTGATTCCTTTACTGCATTTCTGAATCGCTTTTTGATGGTGATAAAGTCTATTTGATTTCTGGCGTTGTCCCCTGGACTTTTCCATATGTACTTCCTTCTGGGTGGCTGCATAAACCACGTGTTTGCAATCATAAGGTTTGTTTACTGCATCATTCAATCCACCGATCTCCCCTTTCAGATTTGCACTGTTTCATTGCCGTTTCCAGATCTCCATGGAAAGCAGCAATTTCATTCTCATCAGTGTCCGCAGTTGGTGGATAGGTTTGAATAATTGTAAGGTTGAAAGGACTTGCAGCCAGTTTAACTAGCAATATTCTGTCTGATACTCCTCAGTGATCTATTAGACTCTTGGATGCAACTTTATCCAACATGACTGCTACACCTCTTACATGAGCAGTACCCCCTGAGAAAATAATGTTACACTCTCCTGATGTAAACATTCCACTATCCGTCCACCTTGTCTCACTTATCCCAGGAATATTAACTTCGAGTCGATCCAGTTCTTTCATTAAGTTTTCCAGTTTGCCTGCCTGATACAATGTTCTTACATTCCATGTGCCAACTCTGAGTGTCATTTTTCTAAGATTCGTCTTTCTCTTTTCTGTGGTAATCTGATGACGGTCGGGACCCACCCACTGATCATGGGAAACCCTACCGAGCGAGAGACTGTCTCTAATAAGAGCATTCTTCTTTGCGCTGTTGTTGTCCATACAGTTTCTTGACATTTCATGGTTTAACTAGGCGAAATACTGTAGTGGTTCACAATTGCCTTACATGGTGGGCCAAGGGTAACCACCATTGCCTTCCTCCTCTTCCGCCAGGAAATTGCCGTTGACAAAGTGGAGATCGTAACTATCCGCCTTCACGACCGATGCTTTTATGCCGGCTCGGTAGATCCACCGTTGGTCGTCGCCGTAACCCAGGCCAGGGAGGCTAAGGGGGGTGCTCAGTCTTGCCCAAGGAACTGCCCCCAAGTCTATGGAAAGGGGAGGGGCGACTCATTGTCCCCTCCACGGGTTGCCTGTGAAGGGTCCCGTGCTATACCCATTCATGTTCATGCATGAACAAATACATTGTATTATTAAACATATATGGCATTCAAACTCAACATCAACCAAATATACCAAACATCATAAACATAGCAAAAATTAGGTGCGACAAATCCTTCTGAACAAATTATTATTTAATTACATAAAGATATATATATGTGTATGTGCGTGTGTGTGTGTGTGTGTGGTGTGTGTGTACTGATAAATGTTATATAGTGATCAATTTTCTCGAACGTGTTAAAATCTCAATTGAAAATTTAAAAAAATCGTTTTCATAATGAATAGTTAAAAGGTAGAATATAAACTTGCTTCCCCTCAATATCGACGTGTTTTATCTTCAACAACGCGTACGATAATGATATTGATCATAACGAAATCAAAACCATCAATATCAATGAGTATAGTCTAGTAATGATAAGTCATAATGAGAAGATTGGGATAACAATCATAATTCAATACATACGGTCTTCGTGTTCAGGCTCATATATACTGTTTCAACAAATCGGTTCAAGGAAAGAAAAACATGTGGTCGTCATAGATGTTTCAAAACACTTGATCGCTAAAACATGATGTACTGCTGTAATAAGAAGTATGATGATGGTGATAGCAGTAATAATCTACTATCCTTTTCGTGTTGGACTGATCTAAATAGGGTAACAGACAGTTTAATTTACTATGGACTACATCTGGACGTGGGCAAGATTGGCGCCAATACGTATATCACTCTATTTATCACCGGTGCCGTCGAGATTGCCGGCGTCGCCCTGTTATGTGCCATCATTTCTCACGTGAGGAGAAAGTCCTGCGTCATGTTCCTGCTGGCTACGGCTAGTGGCGCCAGCTTCATCAACATATTTCTAGGTAATAATAATTTATACTTCGGCCCGTACGTCTCGACGGCAATGATAATTTACGGATCACACTTGGGTGTCAATATGAAACGAACTATATAAGAAATGTATTTCTTTGAAACGTTGCATCGTGACGTAGTCAGTCCATAAAAATAAAAAAAGGTAAATCTTGTTTAAAATGCTGCTGTTACGCACATTGATATCAAGTTATTTGTTTTCGTTCGGATGTTTGTATGAAACGAATGAAATTACTACGACTACGTCTACTGTTACTGCTAGTAGTAGTATTACTAATATTACTACTTTGACTATTACTACTGCTACTAATGCTACTGGAATATTTTTCACCAGTGAGTGGAATTGCCAAGACGGTGATATCTATGATCGGGATGGTCGCTATCAACTTGTCCTGGAACGTCTCCGCTCTCTTCGTCATGGAGGTCCTCCCGACCCTATTGAGGTAAGCATCATGTAGTCTGCAGGAACAGACTAACTGTGGTACTTTCTCAACACATGTGCTTGTAAAATACGACTAGCCCCTGACTTGGCATTCTATCAACTAAACTGAACTGATTTGAATGAGCTGGATGAAATTCACTTGAGCTAGATTTAACTGCATCTAGTTGCATGGAAATTAACGAAAGTGAGATGAATTGAATTGTACCAAAAGAGCTGAGCAAAATTTTATTTGACTCCAGCTGAATTGCATTTAATCACACTAAAGAAAATTGAGCTGAGCGGAGTTGAATTGATTAAATTCAAATGAATCTATTTCATGAACCTGAAATTAATCGAGATGGGTAGAATTGGATTTAGCTTAACTAAATCTGGTAGTTGAATGGCATTTAATCATAATGAACTGAGTTGACCTGAACTGTACCAGGACAAAATTATCTAAACTTTAGTAGTATCTAGCTGAATTAAATTTATTTTAACTGAACGAAATGGAATTGAACTAAGCCGAGTTTAACTGAATTTAAGTCAAGTGATATAGATGAAAGTAAATTGAGAGGCGCTGATTGAATTGAAACTGAATACACATAGTTTGATATGACTTAATTTAATTGAGCTGGATGAAATTGGATTTAGCCTAACTAAATCTAATGGAATATCTGTCACACTGGCCTGCATGCAATTTAACTGAATTGAACTGAACTTTAGTGGAAAGAGTTGAGCTAAGGTTGACTGCATCTTGGTAAATGGAATAAATTCAAAATGGACTAGATTAAATTGAATTGATTTAAGCTGAGCTAACTTGCATTGAAGCTACTGGAATAGAATCTAATCTAATCTAATTTGAATTTGATTGAGCTGAAAAGAGGTGAGCTAAATTCAATTCCATCTAGCATGGTGTACTTAAATTTCAATAAACTGACACCCGAATGTAATGTCAAAATTAAGCTAATTCATCGAATTCTACTGAATTGAGACAGTTGAATTGGATTTCATTAAATCTAACTTACTTGGATTGAATTGAGATGAAAACGTCGAGCTAGACCTAAATCTAGTTGGAACGAACTTAATCAAAATTAAATAGGCCAATCAAATCTAGCTAAATGGAATACAAATCAACTGGACCGAATTGAATCAAATTGTACTGCATTGAGATGAATTTGCCTTGAAGATAGTTGAAAGGATTTTAATCAGACCAACATTTCTTCACTTGAAATGAAATGAATTGGTTATAATTGCATATAATTCAATAAAACTGAATTGAATTGAGTCCAAGTGAACATGATTTAATCGATTTGAAATGCACTCAAATTGAATACAGCTGAAATTAATGAAATGGAGCTGAGCTAAATTTCATTTGCATGGAATGTAATCACAATGAACTGAATTGTACTGAAATGAGCCGAAGAGAAGTGAGCTGAGATGTATTGATTTAATGTACTTGAAAATAATATAATTCAACTGGACTAAATAAACTTCGATTGACTCAAAGTAAACTAGGCTGAGCTGAAATGAGTTCAATCTAGTTGAATGGATAGCAATCAAACTGAACGGAATTGGATTGAATTGATATCTTTTTATAATATATTCCATTTATTGCAACCACTTTACATCTATTTGTACAAATGTCAACGGTTGTATTAAAAATACAATAATAATCATACATATAATGTCACAATAATTTTACCTATATTAAACACAAACCGAGTGAACTGAAATGAATTGAATCGAATTGAAGTGAACTGAACTGAAGTAAATCGATGTCATTTTCTCTTCCTAGGGCCGTCGGGGCAGGCGTATGCTGTACCGCGGCTTACATAATGGCCATCGCTACACCATTGATCCTAATGCTTTATGACGTATGGCCCCCTGGTCCGCTGGTTCTTCAGTGCCTTGCCGCTCTAGTCACCATGTTCCTCTGCTGGTTTCTCCCCGAAACTAAGGGCAAGAAACTGCCGGAAACTCTGGAGGAGGGAGAGAACTTTGGAACGTAAGGGTGTTATTCTGTTTTTTTGCCGTTTTGTATGTTATCATACTTCCAGTCCTTGTCTTCCCCTCCCTCCGTTAACTTCCATCGAGAAGCCAAGTGCTCGCACCCCTCGTTGTTTATGTGTCTCATGCATGTAATAATATAATCATAAACAGATCACCACTTACTGTCTGCCTTGATTTGATATAAAGAGCAAGATTACAGACTATTCAACATATTGAAATACAACTTGAATACATTCATTGTAATCATGTTGGAGTGTTTTTCACACTCAATCAGATTTTGTATATTCTCCTGTTTTCCAAATCAGTTTCGTATCATGATTATACTGGTTTAATTGATTTCAGTAATGCTGTCATTATACTGTTGTCAGGAACAAAGGCGGCCGCGGTGACTTCACTTTGCTGGAAGAGGTCAAGGTTTAAACCAAGCGACTGGCGGTGCTTACATCCTAATCACCCAGTCAACCACGCACACGAACGTCGGGGACTTTGCCAGAGGTGTACCCAACATGACGTCTTCATTAGAATAAGATGTTTATACTATCGGTGCTACGTCTTATATATGTGCAGCACTTTTAAACACGAAACACTTTTTAAGCACGAACATAACGGGTTGATTATCAATGTTTCAGAGCAGTGTCATAGTTGAGTAAAGATAGGCCGCAGGTAAAATGTATGGGGAATTTCATGAACTCGTAACAAGCACCTGGTATCTTAACCCTAAGACGGCCGGAGGTGGGTTGAATCAACCCCCCTCGACGTTCCGTGCAATAATGCCGCAACGCAAGAACGACTCATCGCGACACTTCTTGACTCTTTTCTTTCAAGCCTTGCCTATCTTTTTAGACCAGATTTGCGACATCGGAGCCACGCCTGTTTCCGTAACGCATGTCATCCCAAAACGTGCACAATTTTGCAATTTTGTGTGCATTTCCTATGGAAAACAGTGCTCGTTCATAAAACACATAAAAGCCTAATCATTTTTCCATTTGATAATTTTGATTGATTAATTTGATGCTAATCATGCATAATTAATTAATTGAAATTAACAATTAACAATTTTGAAAAATATAACAAATTAATCTTGTAGATTATGACACAGGTATCGTGCGTGCCAAATTTTGTCGCAATCGCGCGACCGATGGCCGGGATCTCAAGGGGGGTTGAATCAACCCCCCCCCCCCCCCCCCCGACCACAGATCAGTCCAAAAAGCCCGGCCTGATTAGGGTTAAGAAATTGGCTGGTAACCTAAATCTCAGGTTTTACGAATGATTCATCCTGGATACTTGTTCTTTGTATTATGAGGCTTGGATGATAAAATAAGATACTTGTTTTATAAGTATTGCTAGCTTTGTTATTTATATTTATCCATGGTTGGCATATTTCTAAACTGTTCATAAATGTTCCAATTATGTAGCAGGACATTTTGTTTAAAGCTTAGCTTACTTATGTTTCGTCTTCAGACAATTTATTATTTAAAGGTATCTGAAATTTCTACATTTCTATTTATATTATATGTGGATTTTCTTCTTCTTCTTTTTTTAACAAACAAGCCTATGGGGAAATAGTTACAGGAATGTACACCATGCACCGGTGTTTAGATCAGCGACCTCCTAAGTGTGTCGACTAGTTCATTTGATAAAACAAGCACAATGAGCATGACTTTTAAGCCAATTGTCCACTGTATACCGTGGACGATAGGCTTCTTCTCTTGTAATAGCTCTTAAAAACGCTGCTCAGAACGCAAAATGGTGAATAGACAAAAAAAGAGCACACATATGTTGCGAGGAGGTAGTTCCGAACAGAATGATTGACCCTCGGCGTTGTCAAGTAATATATGTTGAATATATCTTTGTCAAAATATATTTTGTATGATGTTTGCATATCAATTGATTATTTGAGAAGAGTTCCCCATGAGGTGAGCAGGTGCTCAATGTTCCTAATACATTAAATGCCCGTTGACGTGGTGTTTGATATGATATGTCAAACACATACTCTATGAACGATTTATTTCCGTCAATTCAATAGCTTTTTAGTCGGCGTTGAGTCGAGATCACCACTGCACATCGGTTGTCACTGCTCTTTTGATCTTTAAAATCCCCACAAGGGCTTCGACAATTCGAAGGAGGCGTTTCCTTATTGCAGCCTCACCATTCGGTGCTGGGCACCACAATATATTGTTTTCGGTTTTATTCATATATATATATGAATACATTTCTTCATAAGATCGATCGATATTGTTTTTGTTTGATGGTATGTATTACTTCTGTAATCATCTTTAAATGTGAAATCGGCGTTAAATCATCATTCGCAAATACGCTTAACATTTCGATATTCTCATTTTGCACCCCTGATGTATTTCTTTTTTTTTTTAAAAAAAGAGGGAGTGTTTCTAATTTTGAAGTCTAAATAGTGATAGCTTGTACCTTTTGTGAAAGGCCCAGGTCGTGATTGAGTTCATAGTGATGGGTCATAACACATGGACAGCTGCAGGGAGCATTGTATTAGGTGCCCTGCCCTTTTTTGTTGTCTCGACCTAGTAATCACTTCCCTGTTAGTCCGTTAGTCTATTGGTCTGTTGGTCTGTTACAAAAAATGTTCAAGTGTTTGTTTAACTTCCTCTCATTTCTTTATTTTTGCATCAATTAATCACACTTGGTACAATTGATCCTCAGGTAATACCACATGTGTCTTCATGAGGCTGTTGGGGTTAAAGGTCATCTAGGGGTCAAAAGGTCATATGCTATGAGGCCGTGCGTATCATTTTTGTCTCGCATGAACGAAGTTTGGCAGAGACCTAGTAATCACTTTTCCTGTTGGTCTGTTAGTCTGTTGGTCTGTTACAAAAAAAAATAAAGTTTTTGTTTAACTTGCTCTCATTTCTTTATTTTCTGCATCAATTAATCACACTTGGTACAAATGATCCTTAGGTAATGCCACATGTGTCTTCATGACGTTGGTGGGGTCAAAAGGTCATCTAGGGGTCAAAAGGTCAAATGCTATGAGGCCGTGTGCATCAATTTTGTCTCACCTGAACGAAGTTCGGCTGAGTAGTCACTTTTTCTGTTAGTCTGTTGGTCTATTGGTCTGTAACAAAAATGTTTTTAAAAATTGTTTAACTTGTTCTCATGTCTTTATATCTGCATCAATTTTGTTCATACTTGGTACAAATGATCCTTGGGTAATACCACATTTTTGTTGATGAGGATGATGCGGTCAAGGGTCATCTATTTGTCAAAAGGTCAAATGATATGAGGCGTAATTTTTCTTATAGTTTTCGTTTAACTTGCTCTCATTTTTTTTTAATTTCTGCATCATTTGTGTTCATACTTGGTTCAAATTATCCTTGGGTAATACCACACGTGTGTTGAGGACGATGAGTCAAAGGTCACCTAGGCACCATTTTAAACATATGAAAACAAATTTAGCCATGACTATTGATTGCGAAATCAGGCGAGACTCGTGGTTCGCGAACCACCTTGTTTAAATTACGGGTCATCCCATCCCAGGGCGTCATTCCATGATCCGGCTCCCTTCTTGAGCAACATCGGTTACCATGGTTACTGGTTAAATGAATAAAAAAAAACACCAATATATTTGGACGAGCTGAAATGGGTCTTTGTATGAAGTACAAATGATTTCCTGCCCGAAATTTATATTTGTGACGCTCATTCAATTTAATCATTCTTACCAAAGGCCATATTTAACCCTTACTTTAGCTGAACACGCATAATACGGTGAATTGAATACAAGCAAGCAAAGTAGAAAAACAGATGAACAAGTGTTTGAGGAAAATCAGATATATCATAAGAAAGTTATGTATGTGTGAAAATCATAGTAACTTGCACTGAATTCTGAGAATCAATCTTTTTGGGTGACTCGAGTGGTACGCAATGACATACGGTACGTCATTTTCACTGCACTTGTGTACCACCCTTAACCGAGATCTACAATTACAGCGCTGGATTTTCAAACAGAAATAATTTTCTACTTTAATTACATTTTTCATTTCAGGTTTTTATTCCCGTTTTTGCAGGCAAGATAACAGGACGTATTTATACCGTTCTATCACATGCATTACGTAACTCGTTACACATTATCTCCGTTTTCCAAGTCTTGCTTTCGGCGATGTGGTTTGCGTCATTATGATAATATCTTCTCATTCATTTTTATTTGTACGCAAAGAAAATAAAACCGTTAGACGCCCTGAAATAATATTTGCTTTGTACTGTATTATGAATTCTTGAAATAGAACAGAACGTGCGCCCAAGATAATTCACATTCTTCAGCTTTACAATGTTTGAATATCAGCTTGATTCGATTCTAAGCGTCGAGCTAATGTCAAGTTAAATGTCAATATCGTTTGTATTTCGGGTCGCCCGGGGTTTGGTAAAATGTGTGTCTCACTAGAATGAAAATGTGAAAATGGCATATCATTAGGCCCATGCCTGCAATATGCACTGAATTCTTTATTACAATGAATTAATGGCATACTACAAACAAACAACCATGAAGCAATCAAAGTGGAGCTGCGGCATTAACATCTAAACGCAACAAAAAAGTAAGCCCCCCCCCCCCTCCCCCTAAGCAAAATAGCATAACTCTTTATCGAAGAGGTTTCGGGCAGAATAATTTGACAAGATTGTTCCTTAACTTATTGACTAACTTCTGTGTAAAAATCACGTTCATCCAATAAGTCATGCATGAGTGGGCAATGTCATTGGTAATTATTGTCCTTTTCCAAAAAAAAATGGGGGGGGGGGAGGCGGGTTGTAGGTCTTTTAGATGGGCGACTTGTTATTAGTAATTTTTGTTTCTTTTTTCCCCCAACCCCCCCCCCCTCCTCCTTTGAAAAAAGCTGATGACGACATTGTACCCTCAACACTTTCCTATATTCCTTATCTGTCTACGCACTTGTCCCCATTGGTTGCAATGTCAAACATTTGCGACTATATTATCAAAAGCAAATATTATACTGTTCTTGAACTCTTTAAGTAGGCCTTGATATATTTGTCATCGGTACACCTAACGCTCAAAGCTCAAATTTCAAGAATAACACACAACGGGGATCTTCTATGTATAATACATGTCATATTCATGTTGGCAGCGACCATCAGATACTTATAAATTGGCTTGGGCTTGGCGTGCTAACCTCCGTCACCATCGTCATAATAAACCACAGACTCAAAAACAACCAATATCGATATCAAAGCAGCACGGGGATTTAACGTTTACATTTCTCCCTTAATACCAACATGACCTTTGATGATATTTTAGCACAGGTTGGCGAATTCGGACTTTACCACAAGTCGATTTACGTCGTTATTCTGGCCACTTGGTTTCCGGTAGGCAGTAACGTTCTTAGTATCGTCTTTAAAGCGTCGCCATCCGATCACTGGCGGCGAAACGTCGTGATCTTTTTAGATTCCTTGTTGATTATGCATTGCGAGACAAACGATTATCACTAGCGATTATATACGCAATGGTTAACATATTTAGCAAATATAAACTTGTTGACAATCTGCCAGGGTATAATTTTGTTTTGTAAAATAATCTTTGAAAAAATTGGGCTTATTACTTTATTTCATACATAGTTATAGCTTTCCAAAGTTTATACTTTGATATTAGCTAAAGCAATATTTTCTACACATTTCATTTCCGTTATACGGTCAACACGCAACGGTGCTTATTGGGTCTGCATGTCATTTGTGTCAAGAGGTGGGCCTATTGTATCCACCGTTTTCTCGCAAAATGTAAGTTACCTTTGTCAACATATCAATATTTGGTACAGAGATGGGTAATCCTACTGGTGATGAAAAATACATTTACATGCAAGCCTGGCACAGGTCAAAAGCGCAAAGTGCGAAACATTCCTCAGTTTACAGGAGATAATGTAAATAAGTTCGTACACTTTCATGCCTATCAAATATGTTTTTATCATCCGGGGGGTGTTCCACCAAGCTGGTCGTAAGTTACGAACGACTTTACGAACGACTGGTTATCCCTTCTTGTGTTAAATGCGATACCACACATGGTTCATTGAGAATCTGATTTACCAAAAGAAGGGATCACGAGTCGTTCGTAACTTACGACCAGCTTGGTGAAACACCCCCTGGTCCTGTATTATTTAGTGTGCGCTACATATAACTATATGAAATTATTACATTATGTGCCATACTGGCTTTGATATATCTTATGACACCACAACAAAAATATATGACTTCTTTACTTGGAGTTTACAATTGTCGTTGCAACTTCATTTGTGTTTGTGTCACTTTGCGAATTGCACTTTTTTTATGACATAGTATGTAATTTGGTCAAAACTTGTCTTTACATCTGGCACCTATTTGTGCTGTCGTATTGTTTCGTATAAAATCAGTTACACATCTTTGAGCAGGGATCATCCTTACTCCAGAACAGTGCAATGGTGGAGCACAGATCGGTCTCTGATTGCATTCATGGGGACTTTATTAAAGGGATAGTTCACTCTGAAAATAATTTGGTTTCAATAAAAGCAGAAACATCAAAGAAACATAATTATTAATGAGGGTTTGACGAAGAGGATAAAAAAAGTTATGATCATTTGAAATGTCAATTTTGTGACGTCACGTGCGAGGTGTGGAAAATTTATGGAAAATACATCCAAAAAATACTCTGTATCTGTTTTTGACAACGGAATAAAAAAAAAATCATACAGGCTTGACGTCACGTCTACTTACCGTACATTCCTTCTTAAATGGGAAAATTTCCCATCGTTTAATCCCCTCTCCGACACCCCCCCTCCCCCTCCCCCCCCCCCCCCCCCCCATTTTTCAAAACGGCCACCATTGCCTACCTGGGCAAAATTAAAAAGGGCTCAATATCCAAATTTTCCTGGTTCATTTATTTCACGTGTGCCACATTCGGTGCTTTTAGACAAATTATCCATCTACAGTGCCGTCACCAGCTTTTTTCAAGGGGGGTGCGTTTTGGGGAAAAAAGACACAAAGATTACCAATTCTGATGTCAGGCAGTGCTCGCCCATCTAATAGACGTATAGCCCCCCCCCCCCCCCCCAAAAAAAAAATAAATAAATAAATAAATAAATAAATAAATAAATAAATAAATAAATAAATAAATTAGATTAATAAAAATAAATAAATAAATGAATAAATGAAAAGAAAAAGTAAAAAAAAAAGTCCCCTTCTAAAATGATAAGAAAAAATTGTGGTCTGGAGGGTGGTGCGTTCTCACCCTCCGTACTCTCCCTAGTGACGGCCATGGATAGTATTTCGCCTAGATCTTTTTCAAAAGAGCCCTCAAGTATCCCTACCCCCCCCCCCCTCCGGTGTTTTTTTGTTGTTGTTTTTTGGTTCTGAAGGGGGGTGCGTTCGCACCCTCCGCACCCCCCCCCCCCCCCCCCCCCCCCCCCCCCCCCTGGCGACGGCCCTAATCTATGTCGCTGGATTTGTTGCGATGAAGAACATGACAAAATTCAGCCCGTCGCGCGTCACCGAAAACTGGAATGTCGCCATCTCGTGCCTGGTTTTAGTGATGCTTGTCACTGCGATGTCGACACAGTAAAGTAACTCCTGTGACGACGGATCGTGCTGAAAAACTGGCAGAATTTCGCCGATAAACTGAGTTGTGACAGAAATTACCAATCGAAGCTGAACTTATTTCATGCCAATGACAGCCACAGTGTTCAAGCACAGGCAAATATACGATACCAGTATTTTCCTGACATTTTATTGCTGATTTCAACGCCGCACTGTCAGTGGCCGTATGCAATCGGAACCAAACGACTCGGGCCTGCCCGGCCCAGCCCGCTGACTGTTCCTTCGGACTACGTGGACGGACGAGCCCCATAGCTTTGGCACGACCACGCACGAGCAACATATTCAGCCGGACAGTGAAACTGCTATCCATCATTTGTGACTCTAACGAAGCTATAAAGAAATGAAGTAAAATTTGCATAAGTTGGAAAGGACAGAAGAAAATTTGCAACATTGGAGGAAGAGATTTTCTGAAGAAGAACTATGGGAAAGAGGGACCGCAAAGATGGTGGTAGGTTGACATTTTCCGACTACAAATCATGTACAATGAATTAAGATCTGACTTACTAGTAAATCTATTTTGCCCAACACTTCAGAGTTGTTGGCTCCTAGTACTAGTAGAAGCAGAAAAAAATTCAGTATGAAGTAAGTGGGTGTACATAACAATAGGACATTCTAAAATGTTGGTTTCATTAAATGGCTGGCTATAGGACCCTATACCTACGGCTTGTTGGTGTCTTCAAGGGTTGACCTCGCTCAAGGTCAATGATGAAAATATTGATTTTTGTCAAATCAAGGGAAATCTTTCAAAAATAATTGTCCTCAAACAATGTGATATTCCAAACAATTCTAAATTCCAACAATTCATCTGCCGTGTGGATCTGATTTCTTTAAATGTTGACATAGGTTTTTCACTATTCATGTGCTACTACTATTTTTTTTCCCTTTTCTTTCATTTACAGAGTCAAGGAAATCAAAGAAGTTCAGAACAGAGTCACCAGACTTGGAAAACGAAGACTCACAGGGTGCAGATGGTATGTATAGTAACCACATGCATAGCGGGTCTTGATACTAACAGGTATATTAGGTACATTAGGACTCAAAGATCAGGAGCAACTATGGTAAAGTTCTCAACCAAGGATTTTGTTCCTTAGCGAATGGATCACGAAGTATATCATGCTTTGACTTAGAGGCATTTTCTCCTCAACCCATATTTTTTATAGATGCATAAATTGTTTGTTGACAGTTTTAACTAGCAAATTTTGCAATATGCACTTTGTATATAATATACACTGTATACTAAAAGGACCCCCCTGAATGTCCCCATGAAGACATTTCGTTACAATCACTGATGGCAGAACCATGCCTTCACCGCTAGCGTGGCAAATGCAAATATTGTAGCATACGTAGCCAAGTCTGAGCTCCCAATCTCCCATGTTTAGCCAGCTTTGACAGCAAGTGTAGGAGTACAAGACATTATATTTTTCACTGAGAGTTACAAAATACTTTGACTTTGACCAAGTATCATATCCAACCACCAAGTATTTACATGGATGTGAAATGGACACACCATTGAGGTAGAAGAATGATGAAGCATGTTATAACAGTGCTAGTTGAGGCTTGATCATATCTGAGGTTGTCATTTGTCCTGG
The DNA here is from genome assembly GCA_963669155.1 of Arbacia lixula. NCBI lineage: Eukaryota > Metazoa > Echinodermata > Echinoidea > Arbacioida > Arbaciidae > Arbacia > Arbacia lixula. Next base: position 13,858,796 of record OZ022589.1, read on the forward strand.
ACAGAACAAAATCATCCAGCATTGAGCAAATTGAAAAGGCTTAGATGAGGATGGTCAGATGGATGTGCGAGGTATCATGATGTGAGAGAAAGAGAAACGAAGACCTCCTCCAGTCAATGGGCCGGTTAAGGATAGGACAGGTGATGAGAAAGAAGAGGCTGAGATGGTATGGTCATGTGGCGAGGACGAGGAGAGAAGAGACCCGCTGGCTTCAGAGATACTAAAATTCACAATTGTTGGGAGGAATCCACATGTGAGACATCGCAAGACATGGGAGGGAACAATCAAAGAAGACAAAAAAATGTTGAACATTCCCCACATTGACCCAAATGAGAGGACAGTAAAGAGGAGAGCCATAATAGTAAAAAAAACGGTCCAACCTCACAAAGAAAGAAAAACAGATTTTAAACATTGCTAATGACGGTGATTGCTTTTTAAACATATATGCTTCATTTTCACTTAAAGTACTCATCATTTATCCTGTATATTTTTCTCTCCCTAGCAACGTTCATTCCAAAGAACGCCAGTCGGCAGGCGGATGAGAATGAGGATGGTGATGAGGATGAGTTTGGTGCCAAAGACTACCGCAGCCAGATGGAGCTTAAGAAGGACCATGGTTCAAGACCCCTGTGGCTGGTAAGTGCCATGGAATTAGCAACCGTGGCTTTTCCCCTTTTATTTCGTCTTTTAAAAGTCTGTCTTTCCCCCATTTAAAAGAACTTCGCTCTCCATTCAAATTTGTGCTTTCCCACTTTTCCTACTTTCCATAAAAAAATCCTCTGATTAAAACTGCCTTTTCCCATTCAGTATTGTGCTTTTCCCCACCTTCAAACTTTGCAGTTTGTGATATTAAATATGATGTAAGATATATTTGTTCAATTTTTCTCATCAAAAACACAATTTCCAAGATATCAAAAATAAAAAAATTTATGTGTTGTTGGTTTTGGGGTTTTTTTTATGATATTTTGTTAATTCTTGTTATTCATTGTTTTAGTATTTTTGTTGTGTTGTTTTTACAAAATATAATCTTGGTCTGAATTCATTAGAAATCCTATATTATAATACACAATTCTTTATAAAGATTTTTTACTCTTTGAATCATGACTTTAAAAAAAAATTGTGATGTGCATTTCTTGAATATTTCTATCAGTTTTTTTTTTTTTTGTATTGGTTGCAGGCTCCTGATGGGCACATCTTCCTGGAGTCATTCTCCCCAGTCTACAGGCACGCCCACGACTTCCTCATCGCTATCTCAGAGCCGGTATGCCGACCAGAGAACATCCACGAATACAAGTGAGCAAAGGCGCTGTCAATAAAGATTATGTAAATGTCCTTTATTTACCTGCATCTGTTAGCTCCTTCAAACCTCTAATGATTACTGCAACAGCTCCCTCTATGACAAGACGTACGTCAACTCACTCATCACAGGTCTATCTGAAGAAGCTAATAGATCCAGTAAGCAAAAGCTCCCCGACAACAGGTTAAATTTCTTGTTTGTGTAAAAAGAACATTTTTATAGTCTTATTTTCTAATCAGATGACATTCTCTAGGGAGATCTCATTATTGAGGGAGACTTTGTGGTGGTTCATGTGTTCGCTGGTCGACATTCCTCTTTTGAACTTGTTTAATGCTGTGTTTCCATGACAAGCTACTGTAAGGGATTTGTGTGTTATACTATTTTGTTTTCTGCGAGAATCAATTGACCAATCACGTTCCTAGAATGCTCATGAATATTCATAGAAGGGATATAATGTCCCATATGCACCAACGGCACATCAAGAGTAATCCTGCTTATAATGTATTGTAAACTATAATATTCAGAAAAGTTTCATTATATGTACCTTTTCTTTCACGTTTTAAACAATGATTGATTTCTATATGGTGCATGATTTTATGGCGTAAAAATAGTCTTGTTTCTTTGAGTTATCCATGTGTTATGGGAATTTTTCACAACAGAGACACATGGAAGAACACCTGTATGTTGTTTTTTTATGTTTATATATGGCAGTCACTCAAAATGGACTATTAAAGCCATTCTCATTTTGAAAACAAGAAACAAAAAATTAAGATCTGTTTTTCCATGTCTGTAGACTGACGGCGTACTCCCTGTATGCGGCTGTGTCGGTTGGTCTGCAGACGAGCGACATCATCGAGTACCTCAGGCGGCTCAGTAAGACGTCCATTCCCGACGGCATTGTGGAGTTCATCAAGGTAAGACCACGCACTGTCCACTCTGCTTGTGCCATGTATCCCTTGCATTGAAAGTCATACCCAGGGTCTTCTCCTTCTTCTTGTGCTGTTATCTATAGACCCATTCATATACCATAATCATGATAATACTGCTGTTACTACCGATACACGTCTATAAGAAAGTTTCCAGTGAGCTTCTAGAAGCTCCATTCATATACACAAAAAAAACACCTAATATTGCAATGTTTTGGACAGCTGGACTCTCTCCACATCCCTAGCTATAGCTGACACGCGATGCTGACATGTTCCAATAAGCCATACGAGCAGTGCGATCAGCGAGCCACATGCCAGAGCTTAATGCACCAGGAGCAAAATTTACAGCTAGTTTGCGGAAGAAGTTTACAAGATTCGCTAACCGCAATATTGCAGTATTACTACTAGGACTCGATCTGCAAAAAAGCCGCATAAGTAGTTTTTTTAAAGGAGGTTCAAGCAAATACCTCATTATATGAGTGATTCCCATTCATATACACCGCTATCGGTAATGCATTGTACAAGTGCTGCAAATGTTTTGTATTTTGCGGGGGGTAATGTATATAAACGGGGCTTATATATGACATAGGTGACCATTCTGAGTCAGCTCGGTTCTGTGCGTATTTGAGGAGTTCTAAAGTTGATTACCCACTCCATTCTGCAATTCTCTTGAGACAAACTTTTGTTTCAATCAGATGATACTCTTCGTCTATTTTGTACATATATTGTTTATGAACCTGTGATCACCAGATTCATCTTGGTGATTATTTTAAAGCATTTGCAAAGCAGTTGTCTGTTCGGATTTCCTTTCTAATTAGTACTGTTCTTTCATCCATTTGTTTCCTAGCTTTGCACCCTGAGCTACGGGAAGGTGAAGCTTGTTCTGAAACACAACAAGTACTTTGTGGAGAGTCCATTTCCAGTAAGTATAAAGTGGAATTTTGTGCACCTCCTCTGTATAACTTCTTCATTTATGAGCTGGTATTACCTCAGAGATGTTAGTTCGCAAGCACACGTCATAAGTAAAGTTTTAAACAATACATCAGGGTTCAGAGAGTTTAAAGGGGAGTAAACCGGAATGTGAAATAGAATTGAAGAAAAGTAGAAAGAGAAATCAATGATATATGTGCTTATTCCTGAATGGTTCCATTATGTTTAATTCTCACTTCCGTGTGTAAATTGTGTACTTTTGATGTTTTTACTTGCACTTGAACTTGACACTCAACCAGGCAAGAGCCTGTCAGAGCATGTATAGGTGAACATAATTGAAGAAAAGCCATCTGCTTTCTGGTGATACCTTGTATTCATTGTTCATGAAAAAAAATTATATTTTTCATTCATTCATTCATTTATTCATTTCATTCATTTGATATGTACAATTAAATATATATATATATACAACATTGAAACATGTATTACATCAGCATATGAATTAAAATATGAAAATATCAATTAATAATGACTGATCGGCAATAGTGACAGTTAATAAAAATTCGGCACAGCATGAGTATTTAGGGTGACCTCATATGTAAGTATAGACAATGAAGAAAAAGGTTTACCCGTAAAAGCCTCAGTAGCTTGATAAATTTGGTACACACGTTTGTTTGTTACATGAATAAAGAATTACATCGAAACACCTGTTTAGAACATTCCCTCTCTGTCGCTTCCTTCCAGGACGTGCTGCAGAAACTCCTGAAGGACCCTGTGATACAGCAGTGCCGGCTGAGATCTGACGTGGATGGGGAGGAGACAGAAGATGGCCTATTGGTGTCTCAGCGGGCGGCCGGGGGGTCATCTGTGCTTAAGGTGAGGGGGTAGAGGGGTGATAAGATGGTAGATGGCCTATCGGTGTCTCAGCGGGCGGCAGGAGGCGTCATCTGTGCTTAAGGTGAGGGGGTAGAGGGGTGATAAGATGGAAGATGGCCTCTTGGTGTCTCATCGGGCAGCCGGGGGGTCATCTGTGCTTAAGGTGAGAGGGTAGTGGGGTAATAAGATGGAAGATGGCCTATCGGTGTCTCAGCGGGCAGCAGGAGGCGTCATCTGTGCTTAAGGTGAGGGGGTAGAGGGGTAATAGGATGGAAGATGGCCTATCGGTGTCTCAGCGGGCGGCAGGAGGCGTCATCTGTGCTTAAGGTGAGGGGGTAGAGGGGTGATAAGATGGAAGATGGCCTCTTGGTGTCTCAGCGGGCAGCCAGGGGGTCATCTGTGCTTAAGGTGAGGGGGTAGAGGGGTAATAAGATGGAAGATGGCCTCTTGGTGTCTTTAGCAGGTAGAAAAGAAAGATTGAAAAAAGTACTGATTGAAAGAAGTCTGTATCAAACATTTGATGTGTCTATGAGCTTCATCTGTGCTTAAGGTGAGGGGGAGCAGGATGATGAAATGGAAGATGGCCTCTTTGTTTCTTTAGTGGGTAGAAAAGAAAGATTGGAAAAAAAGTACTGATTGAAAGAAATCTGTATCCAACATTTGATGTGTCTATAAACTCCTTAGACAAATCCAATCAATTTTCATATTTAATTTGTGGCTCTGCTTTGTTTTGTTTGTATTTGTTGTTTTTTTTTGGTTCCAAGGGTGGTATTACAGAACGATAACTTAGGAGAAATCTTATCCTAAGTTTAGGATTCTCCTAAGTGGTATTCCAGAACGATCTTAACTTTTCTCCTAACTCCGCTCCTAAGATTTCTCCTAAGTTTTCTCCTATCTTTATACAAATTTATGCAAATCATAAAGTTAAGAGGATTGGTATTCCAGAATGCGCGTAAGAGAGGATTTAGGAGAAAACTTAGGAGAGCCTCTTCCCTGTCTTAGCCATTCATAACACACGCAATAAAAAAGAGCAGCATTTATTTGCGCAAGCGCGCGTACATAATTGATGTGTGCGCACATAGTTGCGCGACCACTAAGTTAGGATCAATCCTAGGGGGAGGGCCCGATGAGATGCTGTGATTGTGATTGGCTGTTCATAAATGAAACACTTTCCTCCATTCGCTTATAAATGCGCGCTGGGTGGGGTCAAACCCTCCCTAATTTGCATTAACCCTAATCAGGCCGGGCTTTTTGGACTGTTCTGTGGCCAGGGGGGGGTTGATTCAACCCCCCCTTGAGATCTCGGCCATCGGTCGCGCGATTGCAACAAAATATGGCACGCACGATACCTGTGTCATAATCTACAAGATTATTTTGTTATATTTTTCAAAATTGTTAATTGCTAATTTTAATCAATTAATTATGCAAATTTAGCCCAAAATTATATAAAACACTAAATAAAAACATTTAGAGGGTAATATTTGGTTTGTATATCTTTTATAATATGTTTCACAATTGGTGATCAAAAAAACTTTGAAAATTCATTTTAATTTTATTTATTTCATTGTTTTTGGAATTTCTTATGTATTTCTTTGCTTTTTTACTTTTGTTTTTCTTTGTTTTTTTTATTGAAAATTGTCACTGACCACTTTTCAGCCATGATTAGCATCAAATCAATCAATCAAAACTATCAAATGGAAAAATAATTAGGCTTTTATGAGTTTTATGAACAAGCATTCTTTTCCATAGGAAATGCACACAAAATTGCAAAATTGTGCACGTTTTGGGATGACATGTGTTACGAAAATGGGCGTGGCTCCGTAATGGTATGCATGGATGTCGCGAATTTGGTCTCAAAAGATGCGCAAGACTTGAAAGAAAAAAGTCAAGAAGTGTCCCGATGAGTCGTTCTTGCGTTGCGGCATTATTGCACGAAACGTCGAGGGGGGTTGATTCAACCCCCCCCCCCCCGCCCGTTTTAGGGTTAAGAGAGTCCTAGGAGGACGTTCTGGAATACCAATTTCTTGCTCTCTTAGGCACCTCCTAACTCGGTAACTTAGGAGAAAACTTAGGATAACTTCTGTAATACCACCTGTGGACTATTTCAGATGATAAGCTATTTTTTGACAGTCACTACAAATTGTTTGCGCACCCCTCCCTTTACAGTTGAATGCACCCAACAGCAAGGGGCAGCCTAATGGCGCGGGACCTTCCACGTCTCAGAACGGGGAGAATGAAACCTCGGGCGAAGGGGAAGCAGCAGGGGAGCAAATACCCACAGACATTTTTGACTTCTACGACAAGATAGACAAGGAAGAGGAGGATGGGGATGATTTGACAGCCGTTTCCTTTGAAGTCATCCAAGATGAAATTGAAAATCTGCAAAAGAGGTATCGTCTTTTATTGTTTTCCAGCTTATTAGAATTTGGATCAATATGACCTTCTTCTTATCAGTCTCCTGTTTCTTCTCCTTTTTATCTCCCTCTTCTTTCATCTTTACAATATTGTTTTTTTCTTTTTCTCCTTTTTCGTTCTGCTTGTTAATTTTCTTCTAGGAAAAGTAATCAGTATATTTCCTTATGTTTTGAAGAATCCTTGGTCTGTTTAAGTACTTACCAGTGAACATTCAAAAGTAATCATTCATTCTCTCTCTCTCTCTCTCTCTCCTGTAACACAGATGCATTGAAATGAAATATCCACTTCTTTCTTCTTATCCTTTTTCTAGTCCTCCTCATTTTCATGTCATTCTCTGTGTAACTTGTAACATAGTGATCAGGGTATCAAAAAGAAAAGACTATCCAGAAGAAATTTGTCCTTAATTCATCATTAGTCCTGAGTAAATATAGGTAATAACTGAAATCATTGAAGCAGTATAGGAAGGCTCATTGAAAGATCAACCCTTAGATATCTACATTATTAGGGGGTGGGGGCATTATTAATTTTTCTCCTCACAGTTACCCAACTGAGCATTTTTTTTCCTGTATCCAACAGCGCAGATTCTGTCCTCTACCTTAATGTTCCTTTTATTCCTGCTTAGTTTCTCACGATTTTGATTTCATATGATTTATTACTTTCTGCATGACTTCCAATAAATCAAATGTACATACAGTGTCCATCCATACATAGTGCAGATCTTGTTGAACATTGATGGAGCAAAAGAAATGAAATACCTGGTACCTTATTAGAAAGCTATAAACCTACTCAAAATTAGTATGTTTGTTGCTATATTTAAGTGCAATAAGATGTTATTTGGCATAAGTAATAGTTTGTATTTTCATTATTCTGTTTTAAGTATTGTAGGTATGCTTATCTTTGTATTTTTAATCCAACTGTTGATATTTGTATAATTAGATGTAAAATGGTTGCAATAATATATGAATAATGAAAAGGGACTTTCATAATAAGCCAAAGCTTAATGGAATGATATATTCTGCAGGTGCATTGAGCTGGAGTATCCTCTTCTGGCCGAGTATGACTTCAGGAATGATACGAGGAACCCAGACTTGAGGTGAGACCACCTGCAGGCACTGAAGCATGGAATGGATATTTTAGTGCACATTCTTCTTCTTTCATTATCATTATTGTGGTCAGTCAAACGTGACTGTTTTAGCCATTATCACTTTTTGTCCAGAGCTTAAAAATATACATCTCAATATGGAAACAATGACATTTCTACATTTTTCTACATTTCTGAGAACACAAAATTGATCACTACTACCCCACTACTACCCCGTTAGCACCGCAGTTGAAATACAGTTTAAAAAAAATTAAAAAAACCTTGAAAAGAAAGCAATTTGACAAAATGGACCATCAGTACAATACCCCACTACTACTACCACCACCACTACTTTAAAAGAAAACAGTTGAAATACAGTTAATAGCATTAAAAGTGAAAACCTTTAAAAGAAAACAATTTGACAAACTTGCTCACTTCCACCCCATGTTTACTACCCATTATCATGGATATGTTTGATTTCAGTATTGATTTGAAGCCAACCACTGTGCTGAGGCCGTACCAAGAGAAGAGTCTGAGGAAGATGTTTGGCAACGGCAGGGCGCGGGCTGGTGTCATTGTCTTACCATGTGGTAGGTACGCTTTAGGTCTTTTAGTCCCATAGGTGATGAATGGTGTTATGTTTAACACGGGACTATCATAATATCCTGAAAATGTTTGTGAAGCTATGACTGAGATTTCATACATGTCATTGATAGGGTTTAGTGTTAATCCATGCTGAATTTCATGACTTTCTTAAAAGGGCAACCATGTCTGTAGAGCCATTCAGGCTATGGAACTTTATACAGGGCTCCGCACTAAAAAAAAAATTCTCAAGAGGTTCAGACATCCTTGTTAGCGGGTATTGGCCCCTGTTTAATTTTCTACAGAGGTCTGGAGTTCTACTATGGGTGCATTAAATCTTAAATGCCATGAACACACTACAGCTTTGCCACATGTCCTCTTCCTAACTTTCTCCACTTTTTGGTCGTTTCTTGTGAAGGTGCGGGCAAGACGTTGGTGGGGGTGACCGCGGCGTGCACGGTGCGCAAGCGGTGCATGGTACTGTGCACTTCTGGGGTGGCGGTGGAGCAGTGGCGCGCCCAGTTCCGTATGTGGTCCACGGTCGACGACTCCATGATCTGCCGCTTCACCTCCGATGCCAAGGACAAGCCCATGGGTGCGTGCACAGAAATATCAGTCGTTCACGTCACGTTGACCCAGGTTTCAATGTATACCAGTAACAGAAACCAGTCATGTTGACCCAGGTTTCAATGTATACCAGTAACAGAAACCAGTCATGTTGACCCAGGTTTCAATGTGTACCGGTAACAGAAACCAGTCACGTTGACCCAGGTTTCAATGTATACCGGTAACAGAAACCAGTCACGTTGACCCAGGTTTCAATGTATACCGGTAACAGAAACCAGTCACGTTGATCCAGGTTTTAATGTATACCAGTTACAGAAACCAGTCACGTTGACCCAGGTTTCAATGTATACCGGTAACAGAAACCAGTCATGTTGACCCAGGTTTCAATGTATACCAGTAACAGAAACCAGTCACGTTGACCCAGGTTTCAATGTATACCAGTAACAGAAACCAGTCATGTTGACCCAGGTTTCAATGTATACCAGTAACAGAAACCAGTCACGTTGACCCAGGTTTCAATGTGTACCGGTAACAGAAACCAGTCATGTTGACCCAGGTTTCAATGTATACCAGTAACAGAAACCAGTCACGTTGACCCAGGTTTCAATGTATACCGGTAACAGAAACCAGTCATGTTGACCCAGGTTTCAATGTATACCAGTAACAGAAACCAGTCACGTTGACCCAGGTTTCAATGTATACCGGTAACAGAAACCAGTCACGTTGACCCAGGTTTCAATGTGTACCAGTAACAGAAACCAGTCACGTTGACCCAGGTGTCAGTGTATACCGGTAACAGAAACCAGTCATGTTGACCCAGGTTTCAATGTATACCAGTAACAGAAACCAGTCACGTTGACCCAGGTGTCAGTGTATACCGGTAACAGAAACCAGTCATGTTGACCCAGGTTTCAATGTATACCAGTAACAGAAACCAGTCACGTTGACCCAGGTGTCAGTGTATACCGGTAACAGAAACCAGTCATGTTGACCCAGGTTTCAATGTATACCGGTAACAGAAACCAGTCATGTTGACCCAGGTTTCAATGTATACCTGTAACAGAAACCAGTCACGTTGACCCAGGTGTCAGTGTATACCAGTTACAGAAACCAGTCACGTTGTCCCAGGTTTCAATGTATACCGGTAACAGAAACCAGTCACGTTGAACCAGGTACCTGTAACAGAAACCAGTCATGTTGACCCAAGTTTCAATTTATACCAGTAACAGAAACCAGTCACGTTGAACCAGGTACCTGTAACAGAAACCAGTCACGTTAACATTAGTTTCTATGACCAGTATACAGTGAAACCTGTCAGATCATCAAGATCACATTGTTTGTTTCACATGCACAATGTTTTTTATTGCATTAATGTAAACTGTATATAAAAGCTGCCTGCTCATGCAGACCACATTTCTAGTCTCCTTGAGATCTCTTGACCTGATTGACTAGAGTATCTGATGTGTGCCCTGTAGAGATAAGATTATAGTTCTGCATGTTTGGAGAAAGTACGTGTAATAGGTGAAGTAAATTTACTACAGTGTGTGTTTAAGTATTGTGGTATTGCAATATTCTTGTTATCAGACGAGTTAGTATAAGAGATTGAGTTTTAGAAAATTATCGTGGGTGGAATTGTATTAAAACATGGTGGAAAGTAAAAGAAAGTTTAAAATATAAAGTTCTTTTCTTATTTTTTCATGCTTATTGTCTCTTTCTTTCTTCATTCTATTCTTTTATTTTTCTCCCTTTTGTTTTTTTTTTGTCTCCCTGGTCTTTTTCCTCTCAGGCTGCAGTATCTGCATCAGTACCTACTCCATGGTGGCCCACACAACCAAGAGGTCCTGGGAAGCAGACCAGGTCATGCAGTGGCTTCAAACCCAGGAATGGGGCCTCATGATCCTAGATGGTAAGCGCTACAACTGTGAAAACAGCCCCCCTAGAGTGATACCAATACCATACGAGTCCAGGCCCATGGCAGGCATTCTGTGGTAGATACTAATACAGATCCTAGTTCCAGTACTAACACCATTTCCATTCCTCCAGGCACACTCCAAGCTATCTGCACTAGATGCAAATACCTGCCCCAGTCCCAGTACTGATACTAATACCAATCCCAGTCCCAGTACTCATACCGATACCAGTTTCAGTCCCAGTGCTAACACCATGACCATTCCCCCTCTGCAGGGGTGCACACGATCCCTTCCAAGCAGATCTGCCGGGTGTTCAGGCCCACTGCAAGCTATCTATAATTATACCAATACCGATCCCAGTCCCAGTGCTAACACCATTTCCATCTCTCCAGGCACACTTCAAGCTATCTGCACCAGATGCAAATACCAATCCCAGTCCCAGTGCTAACACCATTTCCATTTCTCTAGGCACACTCCAAGCTATCTGCACCAGATGCAAATACTAATCCCAGTCGAAGCGCCAACACCATTTCCATCTCTCCAGCCACACTTCAAGCTATCTACACTGAATAAAAATGCCAATCCCAGTGTCAGTGCTAAGACCAATACTAATCCTAGTCCCACTGCTAAACCCATTTCGATTCCCCCTCTCTAGAGGTGCATATGATCCCCGCCAAGCAGTTCTGCCGGGTACTAACCCAGTTGCAAGCATTGCATGTTATCTATATAAGATACCAATCCCAGTCCCAGCACTAACACCACTACTATTCCCCTTATCCAGAGGTGCACACGATCCCTGCCAAGCAGTTCCGCCGGGTACTAACCCATTTGCAGGCCCACTGCATGCTATCTATATTAGATACCAATCCCAGTCCCAGCGCTAACACCATTGCTATTCCTCTTCTCCAGAGGTGCACACGATCCCTGCCAAGCAGTTCCGCCGGGTACTAACCCAGTTGCAGGCACGCTGCATGCCATCGATATTAGATACCAATCCCAGTCCCAGCACTAACACCGTTACTATTCCCCTTCTCCAGAGGTGCACACGATCCCTGCCAAGCAGTTCCGCCGGGTACTAACCCAGTTGCAGGCCCTCTGCATTCTTTCTATATTAGATACCAATTCCAGTCCCAGCACTAACACCATTACTATTCCCCTTCTCCAGAGGTGCACACGATCCCTGCCAAGCAGTTCCGCCGGGTACTAACCCAGGTCCAGGCACACTGCATGCTATCTATATTAGATACCAATCCCAGTCCCAGCACTAACACCATTACTATTCCCCTTCTCCAGAGGTGCACACGATCCCTGCCAAGCAGTCCTGCCGGGTACTTACCCAGTTGCAGGCCCACTGCATGCTATCTATATTAGATACCAGTCCCAGTCCCAGCGCTAACACCATTACTATTCCCCTTCTCCAGAGGTGCACACGATCCCAGCCAAGCAGTTCCGCCGGGTACTAACCCAGGTCCAGGCACACTGCAAGCTATCTATATTAGATACCAATCCCAGTCCCAGCGCTAACACCATTACTATTCCCCTTCTCCAGAGGTGCACACGATCCCTGCCAAGCAGTTCCGCCGGGTACTAACCCAGGTCCAGGCACACTGCAAGCTGGGACTGACGGCGACGCTGGTGCGGGAGGACGACAAGATAGCGGACCTCAACTTCCTGATCGGCCCCAAGCTGTACGAAGCTAACTGGATGGAGCTGCAGAACCGCGGCTTCATCGCCCGCGTGCAGTGTGCAGAGGTCTGGTGCCCAATGACCCCAGAGTTCTACCGCGAGTACCTCGCCATCCGCACACGCAAGAGGCTGGTGGGTAACTCTCATTTTTTATCTCGCCTACAGGAAGTTCGGCTGAGACCTCGTAATCACTTTTCCTGTTGGTCTGTTGCAGAAAAGATTTTGTTTGATTTGCTTTCATTTCTTTATTTCTGCATCAATTGTGTTCATACTTGGTACAAATGAGCCTTGGGTAATAATACCTGTGTGTTGATGAGGCTGATGAGGTCAAAGGTCATCTAGGGGTCAAATGGTCAAATGATATGAGTCCATGTGCATCATTTTTATAAGTTTTGGTTTAACTTGCTCTCATTTTGTTATTTATGCATCAATTGTGTTCATACTGGGGTCATGAGACCATATTGCATATTTTATTAATCGCTAAATCAGGAGAAAGGTGCTTCCTGAACCACCTTGTTTGAGTTTCAAGTTGATTTATTTCCCATTTGTAAGATAAGAACAGAGTAATAGTATTGACTTCAAACAAAAGTTGTCAAACAAGAAACTTCACAATACAATGTAAAAATAACATTATAGTACGATAAATTTAGGGAGTGATATTTCACCCTAAAATGGTGTGGGGGAGGGCCAAACAAATATTTTTATGAATTCCTTTTCATCTCGTGCCTTACAGCTTCTATATGTAATGAACCCCAACAAGTTCCGGGCGTGTCAGTTCCTGGTGCGTTTCCACGAGCAGCGAAATGACAAGGTCATCGTCTTCTCCGACAACGTCTTCGCTCTGAAGCACTACGCCGTCGCCATGGGCAGGTCAGAGATAGGATTATATATTCCTGTGATATATATGCTACATCCTGACGCATCGCCAGATGATGTCATTAGTACAGTGGTATACAGTCATTGAAAGCCTTTATTGTGTAGGCAGTTGGAAGTTATTCAAGTTATTTATTTTGAATGCCTGTTTCAGATTTTTAGCGGTCCTGTACAATTTCCCTTTTCTGACATAACAATAATTACCTGTTTATAACTATAATCATACACAAGTAAAGCTTACAGGTAATATATGCAATTTATCCTTTCTACACTTTTGATGAACAACAAAAGAACATACTACTTATTTATTATTAGAAAAAAAAAAAAAATCCGTGTAACACGTTTGCTCATACATAACAAACAATATGCTATTTATAACTATAACTATAACTAAATATATGTCATGAAACATTACCGATTTGCACATTACAAATTGTGTTTAACCACTAGCTGTCCAACATGTTTACTCATATCAACTTTCCCGGGGGGTTTCCTTGCTCAACACTGCATGCTGTTATTCGTAATTAAGAAACTACTATTGATTTTATAATTATGATCATGTGCCCCATCAATGCTTGACCACCCATGTAAACGGGTGACGCATCATCTAGGACATTCATACGTGGAGTTTATACACATTTTGTATGTGTATCGTACAAAACGTGAATAACAGGATACAGCGTTCACATACTTTATATGTATATTTAGCTCCACTGGCAGTATAAGCACAGTGGAACCATAACTGCTAATCTGCGCATGTTGTTTTGGTTCCAGAAAGCAGCGCATGCTTTAAGTACACAAAGGACATGTCAAATTCATAAGCTCTGCCCTGTTGTACATGTATCACTACAGCCGGTCATTCACACGTCCGCTATATGCGTATTGCTAAACGAAGTACGTACGAAACGCTGTATAAATGTCAGGATAGCTGTACGCGTTTCTGATGAAGTTCTTTGTACTTGGTCATTCAGATGGGGAAATTTATGTGGAGTGATTACGAAACTCAGTACGAAATGCGTAGGATATGCATTCCGAAATAAAAGCACGTCTATACGCCCTATTCTTCTTTTCCCTGTCCGTTCAGACCGTACATCTATGGGCCGACCAGTCAGGGGGAGCGAATGCAAATCCTGCAGAACTTCCAGCACAATCCAGCCGTGAACACCATCTTCGTCTCGAAGGTAAAGTGTCACATGATGGTCACATGATTCTCCTTAGAAGGGGGCATGAGGTGAATAAGCCTGCGCAATGCAAAAAAACGAGCCCCCCCCCCCCCCCCCCCTCGAGAATGACAAAACAACCCATTTTTTTTTTTTTTAAACGATCCATGTATGGTATAATGTAAAATAAGTTTCGAGACATCAGGTGTGAAATGTAGCCCAGTGAAAAAAAAATTCACCTGCAACCATTTGAAAGTTATATAGATTGTCACTGTGTCTTTATTCTCCCCCATTCTTAGGTTGGAGACAACTCCTTTGACCTGCCTGAGGCCAACGTCTTGATCCAGATCTCGTCCCACGGCGGCTCCAGGAGGCAGGAGGCTCAACGCCTGGGCAGGATCCTCAGAGCAAAGAAGGGTGCGTTAGTAAGCAAATAATCAGCGTTGGTGAGGGTGATGGGACGAACTATCACTTCCGAGGCGATCTGGATGTAGCTATCTTTCCGAAGCGCAGCTGAGGAAAGATGGCGTATACATTCAGATCGTCGAGGAAGTGATAGCTCGTCTCATTGCTTGAAACCAAAAGTTAATTATTTGCTTTATATTCCACATCTGAAACCAACTATCTATACCAAAAATGACAATTTGACGTAAAAAGGTAATGTTTACTTATCTCCATAACCCCGAGCCGCTGCCATGGGGAACACGCATTAGGACGCGCATTAGGACGCGCGTTAGAACGCGTTAGATGTCAAGTGATAGTCCGAGTGTAATGCACTTTTATTTCGCGCGTACTCAAAACCATGCATTTCATCGGCTGTCAGGCAATGTTACCATGGTAGTTACCATTGATGGCAGAGTTACCATTAATGGTAAGTTTTATGCAACGGTGCCCTGAATGCATTATCAAACCAACATGAGGAGGCATCGTTATTGGCTCCAATGCAAATGAAACGCATTATTTTTGCCAAATTATGCCAAAGTGTGGCAGGCCACTGTCTCTAACTGGCAAGCTTTTTTGCAACATGTTCCTTTGCAGTTGACCCCCTAGCAACTTCCATGTACATTGCCCAATAACACCTCACGCTGCTACTTACTGCACTAGTATAAAAAATACACACCAGATGAGACTAGGAGAAAGCATACATCCACTGCGGAATGTTGCTATGCTATATGGATGCGCAAGTAAGAGCGGCAAGAAGAATGTGACTATTTTGGAACAAACTCCCACCCTATCTTCAAAACGCCACATCTATCAAATCAGTTAAACTCCACAGTTACTATGCATTGTATCACTTGTGTACCCCAGTATATAGTGTAGTGTCTATACATAGTCCCAATATATAGTGTAGTACTTATCAGAAAACCAGTGTGCCTAGAAGCGCCTTATAAAGCATGGCTTGTGTTCATTCACGCATGGAATATGTGTGTCACCCCAATTGTCAACCCTACAATTATTTGCAAAAGTTACAAAAGGTAAAATGCTCTCACAAATAACAGCTTATACAGTATGTTATACAGGATTCATAAGACTTTAAAATGCATTTGAGATAAACTATATATGTGCTATATCGAATTATTATTATGATTTATTTTAACGTAGGGGCAGCAGCAGAGGAGTACAATGCCTTCTTCTACACGCTGGTTTCTCAGGACACGCAGGAGATGTTCTACTCCCTAAAACGGCAACGCTTCCTCGTCAACCAGGGCTACAGCTTCAAGACCATCACCAAGCTGGCTGGAATAGACCAGGTACAGCATGCGGGGTCCCGTCTTATAAAGAGTTCCGATTGATTTGCCTCAATCGCAAGTCCAATCCCAAAGAGATATAAAATAAGAGACAGATGAATCACATGAAGAAAGCATTCTTAGCGTTACAAAAGCATTAATTTACAAACAAGTTTTAAATTTCAACCATCTGTTATATACATATTTACGATTGATATCGAAGGCAAGTAACGTTGTGTTTGATCACAACCTCGCACGTGACATCACAAAATAAAAAAATTGTAATGATCATAAGTTTCTTATCCTCTGGCAGATTTTCATCAAACCTTCACTAATATGTTTATTTTATGTTTCTTCTTTGATTGAAACCAACTTAATGATAGGGTGGACTATCCCTTTAACAATTGATTACTGATTACACACATCATATTCAGAAAAAGTCCCCAAAATTAGCCAAGGTCTGTACTCTTCTGGGGACTGGGTAAAGCCAGTTGCTGTTTTCGAGGTAGGAAACATGGGAAACGGCTCCTGTAGTAAAAAGGTTAAGGATTAAATTGATGTAAGTACATTTGTACTTCTTTCCTAGCAGTGAGTTTTTGAATGATGCTGACGCTATGCTCTCTCTTCCTTGGTGCTGTTCAGGAGAACCTGAAGTACTCCACCAAGCAGGAACAGCAACAGCTGCTGCAGCAGGTGCTAGCTGCCAGCGACGTCGATGCTGAGGAGGAACGGATACCAGGAGAAGGAGGCAAAGCTGGGTCCATGGTGAGTTTAGTATAGATTTATAGGTCAAATGTCACAGGCCAAGGTCAAATCCTAAAACTGCACTTTTTAGGTGATAACTCAAGAAATATGAGACCAAACTCTACCAAATTTGGTACAATGATAACATACATTGAGACAATTAGATGATTATATATTGTGGGTGAGGAAGGTCAAAGGTCATAGGTCAAGATCAAAGGTAACAGGTTACCGGTAAATCAAATTATGAAATGATGCTATAAATGGGGGAAATACCTTGTGAAATATTTTACCAAATATCACCAAACATGGTACAATGATGATATATGACAGTGAAGTAGTGTATCATAGCCAAAACGAAAGTTTTTCTGGCATTGGTTGATGACTTTTTACTAATCAAGATTATAGCAATACTTCAGTTTCTGCAAGGGAGGGCAGAGGTATACCTGTAGACTGCACAGAGTAAAATTTCTCTAGTTTTTTCACTAGATGAGAGTTTGATATAGTAGAGCCCACTGAACAGAGCTAGGTGTTGCCCAGAAGTCTTTCCACAATGGATTCATCATCTGTTTTCTCTGTTCCAGGTTGTTCGTCGAGTCGGCAACATGAGTTCCATGTCAGGAGCGGACGACCAGGTCTACATGGAGTACCAGTCAAAGTCTGGCAAGCATGTTCACCCGCTATTCAAGAAATTCAGGAAATGATGCTGCTTGCTCGCAAACTGCAGTTTAAAGACTGATGTGAGAGCAAAGTTGTTGGGCAATGACAATAAACTTGTTCGCACTCTTCAAGAAATTCAGAAAATGATCAAGTCTTGTTTGGACCAGACGATTAGGTCTACATGGAGTACTAGTCAGTCCAACAACACATTCAACACGCTCTGTAAGAAATTCAGAAAATGATGCTACTTGCTCGCAAACTGCGGCTGAAAGACTGACTTGGTGGTCTTGTGAGAGCAAAGTTGATGGGTAATGTCAACAAACATGTTCAACCGCTCTTCAGGAAATTCAGAAAATGATGCTCCCCGTTGGCGAACCATGACTGACTTGTTACGAGAGCAAAGCTGTTGGGCAAAAAGCTACAAGACAATTCATGCGAGCTTCAAGAAATTAAGAAAGAGCACAGATAGTGGGCTATGTCTGCAACCCTTCTGCCACCCGTTCTTCAAGAAATCAAGATAATGACATTCATCTTCTCCATCCACAACTTCAAATAGACTTATTGGTGTTGCAAGAACAAAGTAACAATAGTTGTTTGGGTGTTCACCCATTCTTCAAGAAATATACAAAGTTTGAAGATGTCGGGCTATATGTATGAGCACATATGAGCATATATGAGAAAATTCTGTCGTCAACAAAGAATGGTACCACGCCTGTTGAAGTAGAGAATATTTGAACGAATATGGATGTTTTCTTGAGAAGTGTATTGGAAATCATGATCAGTTATGATGATGGCAAATGTACGAGTGGCATCAGGTGTAAATTATTTTCTTGACAGAAAATTAAACTTTTTTTATGCTAAGAATACACCTTTTCTGCTTGTCATTTTTTTGTGGTGGTTCTACATCATTGTGTTCAGAAAGTCATTTCCTAATGCACAATGCCGAGATATCCAGAGATTTTGTTTTTTCTTGGCAGCCATACTGTACCACTTCTGGGCCCCGTTGCATAAAATTTACCATTAATGGTAACTCTGCTATCAATGGTAACTACCATGGTAACATCGCCTGACAGCCAATGAAATGCATGGTTTTCATAGAAATTACCATTGATAGCACAGTTACCATCAATGGTAAGTTTTATGCAACGGGGCCCTGGTCTCATACACTAGTGCACTAGATCAGAATTGGACATGACTGCAAACAAAATATGAATGCAGCTGCAAGGTGCATCATGGGAAGACTTTTCCTTACACTTACACATGTACATGTACAGTTGAGGCCAAAAGTTTACATACACCCGTGGAATTCAGTGAAATTTGTTCGCTTGTCAAACATCGTAGAATTTACTATATCTTCAGAAATATAAGTACGACCATGACGAATTTGGTATCAATGAAAGAGCATGAAGTCCTTTCACATGATTGGGATGCCGTTCGGATTAAATAATATTTCAGGTGGAATTTTCTATGAAGAAAAACAGTCACATGCCAAAGTTATTTTATTGTTTATTATATATTTTCAAACATCCTTTCATAGAAATATATGAATATCAAATCTATGATTTATATTCCATTTTCTATTATGATATGTCACCACTGAACAAAAAAGTGTAATCTGAAATGTTTGTGTTGAGAAGTAACCAGCACAAATATGAAATGTTTTAGTCAAGTTTTTATTTTTTATTAGTCTAAAATATGAAGATTTTGGAGGGAAAAATTACACCTAAATATTTTTTAGCTCCTGATGACAAAGCAATGTGATGAAGGGGCATGATATACTCATTTGTTTGATATCAAATTCGTCATGATAGCACAAATATTTTAAAAGATACAGTAAATTTTATGGTGTTTGGTAAGTGTCGACCTTTCTTTGAATTTCCTGGGTGTATGTAAACTTCTGGCCTCAACTGTACATGTATGGAGTATGGAGCATTGTTCAGACCACTGGACTCTATAGAAGGAGTGATTGTTGTGTATGATAAATTGTGTTGGTCTCAATGAAGAAATAATCAAACATGTAAATCTACATCAAACACAAAAAAAGTTCCACAAGTCAAATGTCAAACAACTTCTTTCAAATCCACTTTATTCGAAGTGACCATGTACACTCATGATATGATGTGGGTCAAAACGCACGCGTGGAGCTACGAGGATTGTCCAGCTTTCTTGCAGGATGACTTCCTGATACTTTTCACATACTCAGCACGATGAGCAACCCGTATGTTATTCACATTTCAGCATTTGCCACATGTAATTGGGCAGATGATTCCATTTTGTTATGAGCTTAATCTTTTTAAATAGTTATCATTGCCAATTTGCTAATTTGATAGAACCAACAAGTACTGTCAAATCTACTTTAATGCCAAATGATCATGTAGGCATGGTGCAGACTGAGTAATAACCGACACCAAAATCTTTTCCCCATATTTCTAGCAGTATAATTTCATGATATTCACAATAACTTGAACCAGAATTATGAACAGAATTACAAGAGGTAGATCACATTTCCGCTTTTTCAATCACACTTTGATTCTTCACATGCGTAACTGGGTATGCAATGGATGCTTTATCCATAAAGAATGCAGATTCCATCTCCATATGAACTGGTATTGCCAATTTGATGCATCCTTCTCATAAGAATTGCATCAAGACACTGATGAGAATGTAATATGGAGGACAATTTACCCTGAAACAAGAAAAATACAAATAATTCCAATTCTTCTTTATCATATGCTGTTTACAGCTGATGGGAGTAACATCGGGGCCCCATAGCATAAAGGTTTGTGATCAATTGCAAATTTGAAAGACAAATTCTGATTGGTTACTGGTCTATCATTTGAACAAAAAGTGCACGCAACAATGATGTTGATTGGCCATTGCTATTTTGCGATTGATCGCAAACTTTAATGTTACAGGGCCCAGCAGATGCAACTTTCCTTTAAATAATTTCCCCACTGCTATATATCCTTCACCTAGGGTATAATATAAGGATATTATGCATACACAGAGTAGATATATATATCATACACCTTCAACCAATACATTATCATCAGAAACAGGATATTGGATTATCACATTACAGTGCATCTCCCATAATCTTCATTTCCCCTCAATTTCCACATACCTACACTCACATATATTTTGTAGTATTGATATGTTTTTTAATTTCATCCTATTGTTAATACATGTATAATGCATTATTACTTCTAAGTAAATATGAAAACTCCATTATCAACTCCCACACAGTGAGTGCATCACTATATGTAATTATTGCCCATACATGTAAGACCTCAAGTGTAATTGTACACTTTAAACAATTAAAATGACAGACGAAACTCAATATTCTTCAAACATTTTTAAGGATTCAGCCAATTAAATTCACATATTTACCTTGCCTTCTGAAGACCTTAAATTTCTCATTGGTTTTAAACTGTATGAAAAAGCTTAGACCTTTTGTGTGATGCATACTCGACAGATGAACATAGCATTTAAAATAGCTGTACATGTACTTCACCTCTGTTGTAACACAGTCTACTTTCTTAGTTGTACATTCAACTAGATGACAGATGTTTTGATTTCATAAACGTACACTCAAATATCAATTAATATGATCTATGCCAGTACATCATAATTTGCAGCTGGTATTACTTCCCAGAAACTACTGCTTTAATGGTGTGTAAGCATGTACATGAATATGATAACGTGTGTTTCATACCCATACAAGGCTATTGTAGAGTTGTTCAGTAGTACACGTACATTGTATACAAATTCACCTTTGTCATGAATTACTTTTCACAGCTATTTGAGGAAAATATGACTACAGTTATGGTATGAAATGCACAAGTTATAAGTACCAGCAAAATTACTTTACTTAAAGAAGCATTTAGTAGGACTCAAATTAGAGACTGAATATCATAAACCTAATCATCAAGATATCATCAAATAAGCATGTTTATTCCGATGCTAATACATATGATAGTTAATAGTGACACCAGTTGAAGAAAGCAGCCTATAGATGAGTAGACTCCACCTCCTTTTATCTTTGCATAATTTATCTTTCTCACTTTGATTCAGTAGGCACTGTAATATAAATTCCCATCTTTATGCTAGTTTATTTGATATATCATTTGCATACACTACAATCAACACACTCACACCGATAAAATATACTACCAATATTTGAATCATCATATCACACATCACTGCTAGACACACCACACTGTACGTTTCCTCGAAGTCGAACCTACCGTTTATTTCCCAACCCTCTCAGTTTGGTGGGCGCAGGAGATGTGTAATAAGTCCATGGGGTTTATGTCATGGTTCCCATCGGATTTCACATACACCAGCAAGACAGGAAGACATGGTTACTGGGATTGAAGTTAGGTGGCCTTGAAAGCCAGACGGCCTTTAGAGCTGATCTTTGTAGAGAGGTTTGAATGCATTTTTATGCTCTTTCTTAATATATAATGGTGCCCTTGGGGAAGCAGGGGCTACTGAAAATATAGAAATATTCACAAATAAAAACATATTTATGACACCAAAATCATTGGTCTTAACATCTATGTTAGTGCCATTCTCATTGGGCTTAAAAAAATCGCAGTTAGAAAAATCGCATGGTTAGGGTGAAAGTTGCCTAGCAACCATACCTCACCTCGCGATTTTTCTGACTTTGCAATTTTTTAGGCCCAATGAGAATGGCACTAATGAGGCCTTTTTGATGAACAACAAATCATCAATCAAGATTCATTGCTTTGACTTATTGGTGCAATTGTTTTCTGTAAGAGTTAACGATCTTTTTGTTCACATGCGCCCAAAATATATGGACTTCTCAGTTTGATTTGTGTCAGACAATGCCCCAGTGAAAAATTGATTTGCATTTTTAAAATTAATATTCTGATGATAACATAAAAATCATGTTAAAATTAGGTATTTTACCATTTATCCTGCCCTTAAAATAATAAAATGGAACATTCCTTTATTAAAGGAACACATCCAAATGATACTGGTTGGCAGCTCTGTTATAAAGCGGTCTTGAGCTGCCCGGTGGCCGCTTGAAACATGACCTTGACGTGAGTCATGTCACAAAATGGCTGTTTGCTGGTCTGCTTGCAGCGGCACATGAGATACCTCTTGGAAGTATCCACCTCAAAACGCACAGGCTTGAATTCAGTACCCTTGTGGGCGCCGTCACAGAATGGCTGGTGAGAAATAAAGAATGAATCAGGTAAGATAAAATACCTTCGGGTGTTTGATTATAAATTCTATTAAAGGGGATATACTGTACTGGGAAGACAAAAAGCCTTCAAAAGGTTATCGTGAGCAGTCTTCTTGCCAATGGTCTTAAATTCATGTATTGTCCATTTTAGAAACTTGCTGAAAGTTATTTGCCCTCAAATGATCCAAATTTGGAGTAATTGGTGATTAAATCAAAAATATTCAGCCCGAACATATGAGGATATCAGGTATCTGAGTATATCCAAGTATCAGGATACACATTGGGAGTTGTATGTGAGGTAAGTTTGTGTATGTTTCTGATGAAGAAATGCAACAGAAGTGCACAAATGCTTAAAGGGATAGTTCACCCTGAAATCAAGCTGGTTTCAATAAAAGCAGACACAGGAAAGAAACATATCAGTGAATTAAGGTTTGACGAAAATCTTTCAAAGGATAAGGAAGTTATGCTCTTTTGAAATTTCAATTTTGTAACGTCACGTGCGAGGTGCTCTCCAATATGATGTGTGCTGTATTATTCCATATATTGCTCTTTTTCTATTTTTCATGAAGGATGTTTTTTTCATAGAAGTTTGTATGTAAAATCAGGTTTCCAATGATGAATCAAGGTAAAATGATGCATATCCTTGTGAGAAAATTGACATTTTAAAAAATAATTGTACACAATATATAGGAGAGGACCTTGCATGTGACGTTACCAAACCAAACCTTCACTGATACGTTTCCTATGTCTGCTTTTATTTAAAGGGAATATACTGTACTGGGAAGACAAAAAGCCTTCAAAAGAGTGAGCGTGAGCAATCTTCTTACCAATGGTCTTAAATTCATGTATTGTCCATTTTAGAAACTTGCTGAAAGTTATTTGCCCTCATGTGATCCACATTGGGAGTAATTAGTGGTTAAATCACAAATCCTCAAATTGCTCGGACCAACATTTCAAGAATTTGTGATTAAATAACTGATAACTCCGAATGTGGATAATTTTTGAGCAAATAACTTTCAGCAAGTTTCTAAATTGGACAATACATGAATTTAAGACCATTAGCAAGAAGATTGCTCATGATCACCTTTTGTAGGAATTTTTGTCTTCCCGGTACAGTATATTCCCTTTAAAACCAACTTAATTCCAGGGTGGACTATCCCTTTAATGATAGCTCACCTGCTTCTTACTGAGTCCACACAAGCACCAGGAGTACTTCTTGCCAGCCTCCAGCTTCACCAGAGTGGGCACCATCTTGGCCACCACGGTCCCCTTGGGCCCCACTTTTAGGTGCCGCACCTAGATAAAGAAAGGGTATAGGTTGGGTAATTACTATTGTTTCTTCATCTGCTGGTATATAAATTTGCTGATTTTACAATAATTCACCATAAATCAAAACCCTAAAGAGGAGCCAGCTGCACAAGAGTGGGTACCATCTTGGTCCCCTTGGGGCCCCACTTTTAGGTGCCGCACCTGGATAAAGAGAGGGTATAGGTTGGGTAATTACAATTATGTTTCTTCAGACAATTCACAATTTAAGTGCTGTACCTACATGATAAGAGAGTGTATAGGTTGAGTAATGATTAATGTATTTTTTCATCTGCTCGTATATAAATTTGTTGATTTTACAATAATTGATTGATAAATCAAAAGCCTATTGAGGAGCCAGTGCCCCCATAGTGGGCACCATCTCGGCCACCACTTTCCCCTTGGATCCCACCTTTAGGTGTCACACCTAGATAAAGCGAGGGTATACCAGTAGGTTTGGTAATTATCATTTTACTTCTTAGCACCATTCACCATAAATCAAGGGGGCATTCATAAACCTTTGACCTCTGACTTTTCAGGAATTTTACCCAAACTTTCACCAGTCTACCTTCATGAAGTGACACATCTCTGTACCATGTTTGTTTAAATTGAATCATTAGATTTGGATTCAATGCGAAAAATAGCCAATTTTGGCAAAGTGCATTGACCTTTGACCTCTGACCTTTGAGAAATTTCACCAAAAATGTTATCAGTCTACCCCCAAGTAGTGATCCATCTTTGCACCATGTTTAGTTGGTAATGTACCGTTAGATTTGGATTTACTTTGAAAAATATCACTTTGGGGGCAATTTTTAGGTAATTTTTGGCAAAGTTCATTGACCTTAGACCTCTGACCTTTCAGGAATTTTACCAAAAATGTCACCAGTCTAGCCCCAAGTAGTGATCCATCTTTGTACCATGTTTGATGAGAATTGTATCCTTGGATTTGGATTTAATGTGAAAAAGGTCAATTTTGGGCAATTTTTCAATGTTCAATGACCTTTGACCTTTGACCTCAATTAGATTTGACCCCAATTTTACACACTTCAATGGTTTTATGCAATACACACATGTATCAAGTTTGAAGCAAATCTGGTTCACGGTTTTCCAGATATTGCCAAAATGGATTCGGGACGGACGGAGGGACGGACGGACAACCCGAAAACATAATACCTATATTATTGTCATGTACTTTGAGGAAGAAATCAAATACGACTTAAAACAAAAAAAAAGTTACTTAATAAGTCCAACTGTGTTAAAAACAATCATATTCATTATCATATCATAATTCTACACACCATCCATCATCACCACTTATTATTTTCTTCATTATAAACATCATCATCAAAAGTACTGCCACCCGCATCATCGCCGCCAGTATTTGGTGTGTGATGAAATCATTCCAACTATTACAAATACAATAGAATAGTCAATACACTTGACCATGATGCACATGCGTACAAAGTGTATGTGAGCTGTGCTGTGTATTGTCACTGTACAGTGAGCATACCTGCTACATGTGTACTATACTTGCTGTATAAATACACATGTTCAGGTCCATAGGGAATTGTGGATATTGTGCACATAAATTGCGGTTACTTCAAAACCATGAATTCTTGGACTGTTTAAAGTCTTCCAAAGATTCATACATTAATTCCATGCCCCCAAACCTTAAAAATAATATCAGCTTACCAATTCATTAGGAGAAAATCCAAGATTTATTCCCGTTCAGCTTATGTAGTAGCGTCTGCTCTCCGCTATGTTTACACGTCGAATGAACGTATTAGCATACGAAAAGAAATTTCCACCGTGACTAGTCTTTATCAAAGTCTGATAGCATTATTAAGCTCGTAATTTGTAGAAGCTCATATGTCAAGTTTTGTAGCAGACAAAAAATAAAAACATTGTACCCAGGTTATAATCACCATTTACGTGTGTCATTGAATATAAATAAATAAAACTGCCAACTTAATGAGATTTTGTCATTTATTTCTAAATTATAAATCGTAACAACATTTAACCACAAATATTATCGCGAGGGCTATTGTGTGCACAGCCTGGATGTTTACAAACATGCTATCGGCACTTCTTTCGCTGAGCCCACTATCGTCCTCCCCGTTACGTGTCAAATAAGGGCTAGGGGGAGCTACGAACTTTTACACGAAAATTTCCTGAGGTTAGAAATCTGACGAGCGGTGAAACCTGATTAGCAAAACTACTTAGAATTGTGAGTAAAAGATTATGTCTTTCATTTTAATTTGCGAATCATATTCCAATTAGTGCAAGGAAGACGGCCTGCAAGTGATTTCAATTAATTTACGCAAGTTAAATAGTTATGCGTATTTGAAATTATAGGCCGTTCTGCCTTACTTCGTACACACGGCCTATGGAGTTTGAAGCTGGTGACAGTGAGTGAGACTACGAGTACGACTATGCCAATTAGGCTACAATAAATACTCACCAAATTCAGGTTTACCCCGGCAGGTCCGAGCATCTTACAGAGTCCTCCGGTGAGAGACATCCTTGCAATCATATTTGCCATATTTATTTCTTTAAAATACCTCACTTCACGTTAAAATAGACCCAAAAAATGCGATTTTCAACATTGAACGTGCCAGCACTGTAGCAGCGGACAATGTTTACAAATAATAGGCTTGCAACCCAGTTGTTTCGCGGAGGCCCTAAATTCCTCTGAACAGAATATGATAGTCATTTGTAAGCAAACGCTGGGTTTTACAGACTAATAGCTCATCGAGACTGATATCGTGCGATCACTGTGATCGCGATATAGCGTTCCTTGTCGCGGTTTTACCGCTAAATCAGGCTATTAATTGCAATGCTTTTTCTTACGCTGCACACAACGGTTGGAAAGGCGATTATCATCCTCTTGGCAAGCATTCAACAGCACAATCAAACACAATCAAAATAATCAATAATGGAAGGGTAATTTTCGAGGTTACTTGGAAACAAAATGAATTAATAATAGATCAAGATCACAACGAGATCCCACATTTCCTTGCAAGAGAAAACAACTTCTCATATCTAAATACATTGTACAAATCATTCGAGTTAATATCAACTGACTTTCGTGTATTATTTATTTTAGATTTTGCATGTCTTCATTGAGATAACTCAATTCAACTCAACTCAAGACCAGTCTCTTGTACGCCTTCTCCTTGAGTATGGCTGCATTGTCCTCACACAGTGGGATGCATACAACAATTGGAGATGGTCCAGAAACGAGCAGTGAGGTATGTGCTGGGCCCGGTGCTGGGTCACTACCACAACACCAGAGGTGTCTCGGAAATGCTATGCCAACTTGGATGGGTCTCCCTTGAAAGGAGAAGAGAAATCCGCTGTTTCACATTGCTCTACAAGATGCATCACTCTCTGGTAGACTTCAACACAAATCAGTACATCCAACCGGCAGACATCAACCGTACAACAAGAGTCACACGAGTGTTCTGCTTCAGCATCCCGCTTTCCAGGGCTGCTCAACACCAGCAGTCGTACTTCCCACGAACGGTCCGTCAGTGGAATGCCCTGCCCCTATGTGGAGGCCTTCCGTCACCACATTACTGAGGTATAAAACCAGTAATGGTCGCACTTTGCGAACTTCAACGGATCCTCTGCTTTTACAGATCCCATCATTCAAAACAAAAGTAACGCTAGGTGATCGAGTGCAATTGCTTGTGTAGCCCCCGAGCTGTGGAATAGCTTACCCCTAGAAGTTAGGAAAGCACCATCCGTAAACAACTTTAAACCAAAGCTCAAAACACATCTATTTAATAAATAACAAACATTTTAGGAGTCAATTAAAGCGCAGTAGAATATAAAATTTATGGAATAGTTTCTGTGATCTTTGAATGTATATATTATTTTTATCATTTTCATTATTATTATTATTATTATTATCATTATTTTTATCATTAGTAGTAGTAGTAGTAGTAGTAGTAGTAGTAGTAGTAGTAGTAGTAGTAGTAGTAGTAGTAGTAGTAGTAGTAGTAGTATGGAAGGAACGAAGTGATCACCCCATAGACACAGCTAGACTTGGACGACGACGAAATAATCACCTGCGCATCCTGTGTATGCACACACACATATATATCAGCAAGAATCTTCGAGATTGAAGGACGCGGATTAACCCGAAGAAGACGAAGAAAAAGAAGAAGAAGAAGAAAAAAAAAATTTTCAATTGAACTTCCCTCAGAATGTATTAAACAGTTTATTATGTTGACTTATCATGTCATGGATTTGTTGGCCGGTAGTCTAAACTATAGGTTTCTTGCAGTGCCTACAGATCCTTAGACTGAAAATCTCATTAGTTATATCAGCTATAGTGAATAATTATATTCTAACGACTTAGGGATATTATTTTCAAATGTTACATTTTTCTTTAGAGTTAACAAAATCATTGCATAGTAAATCGACAAACAAATAGATAATTGTTGCATCTCACACGAGTACGTGCTGTTTCCACTGTTTGCTTACTGCCTATATGTCTTTAGCATGTTTTGTTAAAGTTTGTTTTACTTACTACTTAAACTGTTCAAATACAATGTGAAACATTGTATAAAGGGGCTATAACGTAAGTTCGCAAAAAAGACACCTTCCCCTTTTTCTCTCTCTCCCGTCTCTTCTTCTATATATCTATACATGTCTCCCCATCTCTCTCTCTCTCCATCTCTCCCTCTCTCTCTTCTCTCTCTCTCTCTCTCTCTCTCTCTCTCTCTCTCTCTCTCTCTCTTTCTTTCTTTTTCTTTCCATTTCTCGTTTTCTTTGACACATTTCGTCATCATTATTTTTCACCCCCCCCCCCAAAAAAAAAAAAAAAAAATACGCACGCACACACGCACGCACTCTTCTTCAAGGCACATGTATTTTGGCTACTTGAAAGTTTCGCACCGCGTGTCATGGCGCCCTATACCGCCCTTTGGTCAAAGCGATTATCGATAAACACAGGCCAGCATGATGGCATAGCAACAAAACAGTAAACCTGTGTGAAGGCTACTACGAAGTTGTTGCAACGAAAGAGCGCTCATATTTATTATTGTTTGTAAAGAATTTTTAAGAAGCATAAAGAAATATTATTTAGGAGGAAACATGAGTTCAAGACAGGTGCTACAAGGTAAGTAAATATTAACTTCCCAAAAGGGAAATTAACCGCCTTTATTTTGAGTGAGTATGTGTGTGACTTGCGGCCGATCGTGCCCCCCAACTTCACACTGGAACTGATGGCGGGATGCAGCCAGTACATTGTCCATGTACTGGCGGGGCTCGGGCCGGGCCAGGGCCATGTGAAAGGCAGAAAGCACAAACTTGATCAAGAAATGTAACAGCTAGAGTCACTTGCCCGTGTTTGGGACGAGAATGGTGCTTTTTGTTATGATTTTAGCATGTGCCATTGCATTGTCCAGCGAGTGAACTGTCTTATCTATTTCCTATAGCAGCATAAATTTTTGGGCCGGTTCCACGGCTGCTGTCCATGATTTGGTCACAAGTCAGCAGGAACTCATATTTTTCTTCTGTTGTGTCAGCTTATGTGTCAGCGTTGGGGAAAATTTGAGCTGATATTCATCAGTAACAACAGTATTTAACAAACTACTCAGATCATACACTGTAGTCTATGCCCGCAGTAATCTCAAAACATTGGCTATGGCTTAGACCGAAAAATCAGTCTCTGTAGGATGTTGGATCCACTGAGATTGCATCTGACTCCTCTGAACGATTCGGGGGTATGTCCAAAAATGTTATCTTGATTAAAGAATGCCCCGAATGAGACGGTTGTTCCTGTCTAGTTATGGCTATGCTCTAAGTACGAAATTAAATATAGACTATGTACATATTCATGATCTTCGGCTGACTCATTGACTGAGGATTAAGCAAAGTATTAAAATATCTGTTGCTGTAGTTTCATATCCCTCAAAGCAGTCTACATTTGCATAGCACATTAGCATACATTGATACAACATTGAGTAGACCTAGAATAGATGCAATGATTGTTGTCTCACAAACTATTAAACTAATGGACTTTTTCATGTTTTTTTCCTTTTTATTTGCAGTGTTCGAGCAGTACCAGAAAGCTCGGACCACTTTTGTTCAGACTGTGGCAGAGCTTGCATCAAGGCCACAAAACATTGAAACTCTGCAAAATGCAGGTAAGTAGTTCTTAATATCCATGATACCACCTTATCAAGATTAAACTAAACAAGAATAAATTAATGAATTCATGTAGAGTGTAGTTCAAAAAGTTTCAGAGTTTCTGATAAAAAGCTAGGTCAGTCTTCCTTTTGTATGCTCCACTGAAATTGGAAAAAAAAAATACAGGCTTTGTAATGATTTACCAAATATTATTCATTGATTCTTTAAATACCTTTGATTAGTGGAGAGAATTTTGAGCAAAATTGTTTCCCATTTTTATTGTAATCCATTGAATAATGCCTTCGATTAAAGATATTGATTTTTCCTTTGATTTTGTTTGTTGTTTAATTTGTATAATTTATGTTGATTGCTATGTAAAAAATAAATTGTATTCATATTGTACCTGTTAGTATTCATGTTTTTACATACATACCTGTATAAAAAAAATACCATTCACTTGTCAAAAACAGAAAAAGAGCTGTTTATGGAGTCTTACAGCACATAACATATGGGAGAGCATCTCGCATGTGATGTGACAAAATTGATATTTCAAAAGATCATAAATTTCTTATCCTTTTCTAACCCGCTGCAACCCCCTGCTTCAACTGTGGGTACAGTGAAGAGGAGTACCGAGAAGGAACAAGATATTATGGTCTGTTAGCTTTGCGGTTCGCTGTTCCAACTCGGGCAGGGGAATAGCCAATCAAAACCACCGTTACTTAAATTTATTTAAATCACAGAAAGACAACGTAAATAAAGTGCCAAAACACAAGGGTAAATTAAAGTATCACTTGGTTAATGATTTATTAGTAAAATATACGCAAATGCTTTCTCTTCTTTGTGACCGTAATTCACAATTCTCACAATTTTGACTAACTTAATTATGACTAACTTAACCGTAAATTATTATTCTTAAACTACAAAAGGGGAACGTGCACTTGGAGGGGAATTGGTTAGTGGGAGGATGAATATTAGTTTGTGGCCACTTACTACTGTTCGCGAAAGTCTCTTCTCTTACTTGATCGCGATACGCTCGTGTCACGCTCTTGGTAGATCAGGAACGGGGCTCGGGGACATCAGAAACGCAGGGTCGACTGGAACAAGTCAGGAACGGGGCTCGGGAACGTCGGGAAAGCAGGAGGCCAGGAACAATTCAGGAACACTGGAACAATCTGGTTACAATTCTCGAACTTAGGAACAATGAAGCAAGAGTCTGACTTGGTGATTTAAGACTCTGTCAATGCAATGCTGGAGGACTGTTGAAAACTCTCAAACTTTTAGAGTCTGATGATAATTCTGTTGCTGGAGGAATGCTGAAAACTCTAAGTTCCAAATTTAGCTCGAAGATACTTCTGTTGCAGTTGATTCGTAAAGTTGCAGTTGTTGCTTAATAATTAGTAATGGTGGTGTTAAAGTTGAGTGGGAGCCAGTGTGCAGGGGAGACCAAGTGTGCAGGGGAAACCAAGTGAGGATGGGAGACCAAGTGTTGGGAGATGGGAACCAAGTGAGGGAAATAGGGTTGGGGACTGGGGTTTTATACCTAATTACATATTCAAACAGCATCTATTCTAAAATCACCCTCCATATACTTTGCATTGGCAAGGCACTCACTACCTGCCTGTCCATCACCTAATAATTAGGAGTGACTACATAGATACAGATAATTCATTGGCTACAAGTTATAGGAAGTAGGCGGGACAAGAAAAGTACAATATCATACATTAAAGGTTACTTGGAATTCTACTACTGGACATGGACTCTGTATTTCCTAAAATTCCTTTGTCCCATTCATCCTGTTTGGTCATTCTTAAGATATACTAAATCTCTCAGTCCAGATGATTTAAGACAGCATCCAAAACCCACTAAGGTCAAGTAGTAAGAATCCGCCCACACATAATTGCCAGCGAACAATAATGTTTACAAGTTTCTATCCTCTCTTTTTAGGGTGGGACATTGTGCCTCCGTGTTAATCTGTCAACACAGCACAAGAGTAACACTCCTCAGACCTCCTTAATTCATACTCTGGACATCAACAATAGTGCTTAAGCTGCCCTAATCATAATCTCCTCTTTGACATATCAGCTACCTAATTACTTGTGAGAAGCTTTTCCAAGTTTCTACTGGACTAACTATTATATTATCTGTTTTTGCTCAAAACAAGGAAAATCAAAGATGTACCTGTCACTACCAGGTGTCTGGTATATATCACAGAAGAAACAAAAAAAGAGATAGATAGAAATCGGAAGTAGTCAAAGGTGAATAACCCAATGGGCAAAGAAGAGGGTCAGAAGTGTGGGGGTGTGAGAGATAGAGAAAGAGAGAGAGAGAGAGAGAAAGAGAGCAAACAGAAACTAACTTACTTCCTGTCCATACAGGAATGTCCTTAAGTCTTAACATTTATATGATACATTTATATCGATATTCTTACACTCCCTATATGTGAATATAGTCGTTATCATCTATATAGCGGTATATTCATACCCGCTACACCTTCCTCCTCTCCACTTAAATGACGACCTCGTCATTTGCTCACCATGTTAAAAGTGTGTCAATCACTTTGAACATGACTTACAAATAACCTTAAAAAAAAAC
Organism: Arbacia lixula; assembly: GCA_963669155.1. Lineage (NCBI taxonomy): Eukaryota > Metazoa > Echinodermata > Echinoidea > Arbacioida > Arbaciidae > Arbacia > Arbacia lixula. Next base: position 13,891,480 of record OZ022589.1, read on the forward strand.
GTGATACATCGCTAATACCAAGTGATACTTGCACAACATTATAAAACGATGAATACAAAGACATCAACTTAACCACACTTCTATAACTACCTACTTATCATCCTTACTCAAATTTCTGCTCAGTACTTGAACAAATAATATAACATAATGTATGTCTTCAGTCAAACTGTTAACGAGTTTATATTGAGGACAAAATTCCTTTAACTAGAAACGTATAAGATACACGTATCATCTTCATGATTAAATGAATAATGACCATTAATTGCTAATGATTAAATGAATGCTACAACGTAATGTACATAGATACATCAAAACATATATTTCCGTTTCTATCGCTCAACTTTGTGAACAACGTTAGCTATAAACAGTTCATGACTGTATATCACAACATATAAAAGCAAATGTCTTAAACATTTGTCATACTTCTAGCTTCTTTGCTCGTTATCCTAAGCGATCTCGGCACAAAACAACAGTAATAAAATGACGATCCTGTGCCACTTATTCCGTGTTAACCTACATCCTTTCCATCTCTTACCTGAATCTAATTTCCTCTTTGTTCCTTAAACATCTCTGCTATGCTCAACTTAGACCTAACATATTAAATCACGCAAAAGACTGCATACAGCAAACCTTAAAATGCACTTATTTGGGGAACAATACATATCAATATCCTAATCATTCTAGAATATGTGTATTCTGGATTGTGCTTCCATCACACAACATGACAACATTTACGCTTAATCAATTTCTGATTTAAGAACTTTGTTTGTACACTCTACCATGTTTTGTCATACTTGTCTTCTTTCTCCGTACACAAGACTGTGAATGTGACCTAACTTGGTCCGTCACTGAACTTGAGCCCATTCTCTTTGTCTTGAATGTTTCAGACAGCGAAGAGAAATGCTCTACCAAAGCGGGATTAGATGCCAGCACGGCGTACATCAACAGTATTCCCACACTCACAACAATTTCAATCACTGAAAACATAAGGAACACAATTTTCACCAACATTAGCACCAGCATCAAGTACATGGTCCAACATGCAAATTCATTCTGGCCTAATTGTTTCACAATCTGACTGTGATACACTAGCCTATCGGGTGGGCGCTGGCGTCTTTGTGATCGTCTCGGGGGACAATCCTCCTCCTCAGAGGCAGCCTCTTGCTCATCGATAGGGGAAGGGGATGGGGCATTTTCACTGGGAGTTGGATCACAATCCCTTTCTTCTTCTTCTTCTTCTTCTTCTTCTACACTAATTTCATCACCATCAACATTGTCATTCTGGTCGATGTTGATGTGATCGGCTTCATCATCACTCTCACTCTCTGGGGATTCTGTGCATGATAGGGGACCATCCTCTCTATCATTTCCTTGGAACGTTACGGGGTTCACATTCCAACCGGTAACTTCTCCTTCATTTTCTGACTCTTCATCAGCATGATGAGGTATTACGCTATTATCTTTAGCCTGGGGTTTTCCCTCATTTCTCACCGCGCTTTCACTCACAGGGAATAGGGGTTGCGGTGGGCCTTGGGGGAGTGGGGGCCTGACTCGGGGGAATTTGCACTTTCGGGCAATGTGGCCCATGCGACTACAGTTGAAGCATGGCCCTCGCCGAGTCCGGGGGACGCGACACCTGCGGGCAACATGGCCCAAGCGGCCACACCTAAAGCAGGGTCCTCTGGGGGTACGGGGATAGGGAGCTCGGCAAGTCATCTTTTGATAAGATGTACGACCTACTGCACGCTCCACGGCAGAGGTCCTTCTTCGTTTAAATTACACGCATTGTGGAAGGAATGGGGAGGCTGAGGGGGCATTAATGGTGGAGGGGGCATGTTTCCCATCATCTGCGAATAGGGGGATCGGGGAGGGAGGCTATTTCTCGCAAAATCTGGCCTTTGGGATTGGCACTCCCTGGCAAAATGTCCCGGGCGACCACACGTGTAACACGGACCTTTGGGGCCGCGAGGGAAGTTACCTTTTGGTGGTGGTCGCCGATTTCGTACTTCCATGTCCCCCCAATTTTTGTTTGAGTCAAAACAACTTAAACAAAATATCTAAACTTGCACTGGTTCAGTTGTATGCCAATAAGAGTACAACGGCCAGCATCAACATACACAACAAAAAACTCAATTTCAACACACCATTCACACACAGGGAATACTGTCAAAGCTCAAACCCAGCTGACACCAATCTCACTCTTAAAAGGGTAGAAGTTCAGTGACTTACCTTGCTGGATCACCTATACTATTCAAATGTTACACAGTGTTTACAATAAAAGTTACTCTAAACACAAGTAATAATAATATCAACTTTACTCAATCATCTTCTTATCTCCACTTATAAGTTGTATTTTGGCACTCTTCAATCGTCAATCTTAAATTTTTGTGAATAACTTTTTGGAGTACATTTGGGGTATGAACTAAGGGGAATTATCAAATAAATATCAAAATATCCCAATATCGTAATATCGTGCTGATAACGCGAAGGTCGTGAGTTCCGTCTAACCCGCTGCAACCCCCTGCTTCAACTGTGGGTACAGTGAAGAGGAGTACCGAGAAGGAACAAGATATTATGGTCTGTTAGCTTTGCGGTTCGCTGTTCCAACTCGGGCAGGGGAATAGCCAATCAAAACCACCGTTACTTAAATTTATTTAAATCACAGAAAGACAACGTAAATAAAGTGCCAAAACACAAGGGTAAATTAAAGTATCACTTGGTTAATGATTTATTAGTAAAATATACGCAAATGCTTTCTCTTCTTTGTGACCGTAATTCACAATTCTCACAATTTTGACTAACTTAATTATGACTAACTTAACCGTAAATTATTATTCTTAAACTACAAAAGGGGAACGTGCACTTGGAGGGGAATTGGTTAGTGGGAGGATGAATATTAGTTTGTGGCCACTTACTACTGTTCGCGAAAGTCTCTTCTCTTACTTGATCGCGATACGCTCGTGTCACGCTCTTGGTAGATCAGGAACGGGGCTCGGGGACATCAGAAACGCAGGGTCGACTGGAACAAGTCAGGAACGGGGCTCGGGAATGTCGGGAAAGCAGGAGGCCAGGAACAATTCAGGAACACTGGAACAATCTGGTTACAATTCTCGAACTTAGGAACAATGAAGCAAGAGTCTGACTTGGTGATTTAAGACTCTGTCAATGCAATGCTGGAGGACTGTTGAAAACTCTCAAACTTTTAGAGTCTGATGATAATTCTGTTGCTGGAGGAATGCTGAAAACTCTAAGTTCCAAATTTAGCTCGAAGATACTTCTGTTGCAGTTGATTCGTAAAGTTGCAGTTTTTGCTTAATAATTAGTAATGGTGGTGTTAAAGTTGAGTGGGAGCCAGTGTGCAGGGGAGACCAAGTGTGCAGGGGAAACCAAGTGAGGATGGGAGACCAAGTGTTGGGAGATGGGAACCAAGTGAGGGAAATAGGGTTGGGGACTGGGGTTTTATACCTAATTACATATTCAAACAGCATCTATTCTAAAATCACCCTCCATATACTTTGCATTGGCAAGGCACTCACTACCTGCCTGTCCATCACCTAATAATTAGGAGTGACTACATAGATACAGATAATTCATTGGCTACAAGTTATAGGAAGTAGGCGGGACAAGAAAAGTACAATATCATACATTAAAGGTTACTTGGAATTCTACTACTGGACATGGACTCTGTATTTCCTAAAATTCCTTTGTCCCATTCATCCTGTTTGGTCATTCTTAAGATATACTAAATCTCTCAGTCCAGATGATTTAAGACAGCATCCAAAACCCACTAAGGTCAAGTAGTAAGAATCCGCCCACACATAATTGCCAGCGAACAATAATGTTTACAAGTTTCTATCCTCTCTTTTTAGGGTGGGACATTGTGCCTCCGTGTTAATCTGTCAACACAGCACAAGAGTAACACTCCTCAGACCTCCTTAATTCATACTCTGGACATCAACAATAGTGCTTAAGCTGCCCTAATCATAATCTCCTCTTTGACATATCAGCTACCTAATTACTTGTGAGAAGCTTTTCCAAGTTTCTACTGGACTAACTATTATATTATCTGTTTTTGCTCAAAACAAGGAAAATCAAAGATGTACCTGTCACTACCAGGTGTCTGGTATATATCACAGAAGAAACAAAAAAAGAGATAGATAGAAGTCGGAAGTAGTCAAAGGTGAATAACCCAATGGGCAAAGAAGAGGGTCAGAAGTGTGGGGGTGTGAGAGATAGAGAAAGAGAGAGAGAGAGAGAGAAAGAGAGCAAACAGAAACTAACTTACTTCCTGTCCATACAGGAATGTCCTTAAGTCTTAACATTTATATGATACATTTATATCGATATTCTTACACTCCCTATATGTGAATATAGTCGTTATCATCTATATAGCGGTATATTCATACCCGCTACACTTTGATGGATTTTCATCAAACAGTCACTTATATGTTTCTTTCATATTTTTGCTTGTATTGAAACCTATTTAACTTTTGGGTGGACTATCCCTTTAATATTTAAATTCTCCCCGCTTTCCTGAAGGTGTGATGTCCCTACTGCGTCCTCTCCTACTGGACATTGTACCCACAATCCAACAGACTGCTGCCCTCGCCCTGGGACGCCTGGCCAACTACAACGATGACTTGGCCGAGGCGGTGGTCAAGGGAGACATTCTCCCTCAGCTTGTCTACTCCCTGGCTGAACAGAACGTGAGTCGAGAGGAAGAGTGATGTCTTGAGCATCATAATCAATCTGCTGTGCACCACTAAGCATGTACATTGTAATGTGTATCAATGATCAAATTTAAAAGTCATCATATTGATCACAGTTTACTTTGGTAATAGAGGCTCTCAGTCCTTTGATGTTGCAGCATTTTTTAAAGCAAATCAGTGTGAACTGCCCCTTTGTATAAAAAATATGGTATGTTGTTATTCCTCAAGCATGATGAATTTACAACTTAATCTTAATAAAATCAGGTTAGAGTTAAGATCTGGACTGGAATAGGATACGGGTAGGATAAGCTTTATTGAGGGGAATATCTGATTTCAGGGCGATTTTATGGCCAGATCATCGCAAGAACCAACCTGCTTGATTACGCACTGCTTTTCAGTATGCGCAGGCCTACATACTCCATAGTACAGGAGTCCGCTGCGTGTCCGATAAGGTAGAGTGGAATTCTTTCTTTTGTAAATTCCCTCGATATATCGATTGTATCTTTTCCACAGCGCTTCTACAAGAAAGCGGCAGCCTTTGTGCTGCGTGCGGTAGCCAAGCACTCGCCCCAGTTGGCCCAGTCTGTGGTTGACTGCGGAGCGCTGGATGCCCTGGTGATCTGCCTGGAGGAGTTTGACCCCGGCGTCAAGGAGTCCGCTGCATGGGCTTTGGGCTACATCGCCAGGCATAATGCAGGTAAGTAGGGTGTCACACAGGGTTAATCTGAACCTCACTTGGGCCCTGTTGCATAAAACTTCCCATTGATGGTAACTTTGCTATCAATGACTTCTATGGCAACCTTGAATTTCATTGGCTGTTGAGCAATGTTGCCATGGTAGTTACCATTGATGGTAGAGTTACTATCAATGGTAAGTTTTATGCAATGGGGCCCTGGGCCTGGGCCCTGTTTCGTAAAGCTGTTTGTAAGTAATGCACGACTTAAGGCACAACTGGTGACCAATATTACTCCTTTGTTTTAATTAATGAAATGTGTCTACATTGTTTCCTAAACAAGCATTTGGGTGTGGTTTTTCAAAGATTTGATGTAGTATTGTCATTCTTTGCTTGTCGTTATCATTATTACCAATCCTATGATATCCTCCTTTCCATCTCTTTCATCTCCCTGCTCCCTCTCAGAGCTTGCCCAATCGGTGGTAGACGCAGGAGCCGTGCCTCTCCTGGTCCTGTGTATCCAGGAGCCGGAGCTCTCCCTCAAACGCATTGCAGCCTCGGCCCTCAGCGATATCTGCAAGCACTCCCCCGAGCTGGCTCAGACCGTCGTCGACGCCGGTGCCATTGCTCACCTTGCGCAGATGATCCTCAACCCCGATGCAAAACTCAAAGTGAGTGCAGTTTCTTTTCCCTCTTTCAACCTTTTCTTTCCTTTCTTCCTTTGCTGATATTACAGCGCTTAGGGACATGTTCAATCGCTATGTGTTATGCGCTATATAAGTATTGCGAATTGTTTTAAATTGTCTTATATAGACAGGGTAACCCGTAATGAAGAAGTACATGACAGTCAAAGTGATCTTAACTATTTGCATGCCACATGTACATTTTTTCACAAGTAATACATACATATTCCATACAGGTGTACTTTCCTTTGGCAAACAAAAGGTTAATGCCCAAATTACAGAAAAGAGCTTCAGTAGATAACAACATATGGTTGTTGACATATGGCTGGTAACAATTGCTATTATAGTTTTTGTTTTTTCCTCCGAAGTTGCCTTGAAACTTTCCACAGAGGAATGACATCGAGCTTCGTTGTTACTGTACTTCAACAAACATACGTTTATTCAAGCAATTGAAATGTCTCCAACATCCTTTTACTTATATCCTGCGGTTTCAATTTCTCTTCAAAAGTTACCAATTTTGAATAACTCCACTGACAATAAGTGAACATGCTTTACACGCAATTTTATTTAAACAAAAGAAAATGTGCCATTTCCATGTCTGCTTGCATTGCAGGCTCCACAGAAATTGCATGTTGCATGAAATCTGTACTTTTAATTGTTTATTCTTTTGGTTGCCACGTTCTTTTTTAATATTTCCATGTTTGCTGGTATTGCAGGCTCCACAGAACTCGCATGTTGCATGAAATCTGCACTATTGTAATTGTTTATTCTTGTGGTTGTTTTTCAGCGCCAAGTGTTCTCTGCTCTGAGCCAGATCTCCAAACACTCAGTGGACCTGGCTGAGATGGTGGTGGAGGCCGAGATCTTCCCGGCCGTGTTAACATGCCTCAAGGACCAGGACGAGTATGTGCGCAAGAACGTGGCAACCCTGATCCGAGAAATCGCCAAGGTAAGAAGAAAATAGGAGCGCTGGTAGTAGCAGGCGAAGGTTGTTAATAGCAATTCTCCATGTTGCATATAGGGAAAAGTTGTCTTATCATGCACCGTGCAGCCACATTTTGATTTTGCTTTCAGTTGTGTCTGCTACCAGTCTCTTAGACTGGATGCGGGCATCACTGTAAAAAAAAAATATTTTGCTGTCAATATCTTGGTTCCCAACTTCATTTAATTTCAATGATTTGAATCAATTTGAGATGATTCCTACCTGGTATCCTGGAATCAAAACAAGAATTAGACCCGTTGTCACTTCAGAATGGCACTCCATTGATTACAACTTTCATGGTATTACTCACATAAAATGACCGTTCTGAGTGTCATCTTATGTTGCATGCCTTAACCCATCCTATGCTAACCAAAATACTGCTGTATTGGATTTGTGTACAATTCATGAAGAGTTAGCCACTACCATTTCCTTACGTTAGACTTCCACACACAATTAGCCGTTCTTGTTATGTACTCACAACTTTGCCCCCTAACTGCATAGTAACGAGTTATGGCATTCGTCTGTAATCTAGTGATTCAGTTTCAATTAGTGAAATGCACTCTGAATTCATTAATTGTTACTTCTCGAACAAACCTCGGACAAGCTTTGGGATTACCAGTAGTAACATATGGTTTGACAGATGTGCATAACATTTGCATAAATGACAAAAATGTACATTGATATAGGTTTCATGCTCTATACCCCTGCATAACCCCTTCCGTACATACAACTACAGCTTTGTTATCATATGTTTCATCCCTTCCACCTTCTCCCATTCCGATCGGCTCCGTTCACAGCACACACCTGAGCTGTCGCAGCTCATCGTGAACGCAGGAGGTGTGGCCGCGGTCGTAGATTACGTAGGCGAGTCGAAGGGCAACGTCCGTCTGCCGGGCGTGATGATGCTGGGGTACGTCGCTGCTCACTCAGAGAACCTCGCCATGGCTGTCATCGTCTCCAAGGTAAGCTTTCAATGATGTTGTCTTTGAGGGGGATGGGAGGCTCTGCTTGTTGAACCCATTTATTAACAGAACTAATTTTTAGTCCAATACAAATGTATGACAATACAATTGTTTTAATTAAAATTCCATTTTCAACAAGAATAAGGTGATTATCTACCCTCTTTTCCACAAAATACCATTGTCGCTTTTAAAATATCATTTTCTGACTCTTTTAATTGCCATTTTGATGAGATGAAATGTTTATCTCATTTTAGGACAAAAAAAGTGGTTTTAAAAACAAAGTTGCTGATTTCAAAGTGAAATAATGATAATTTTTACTGTTTTCTGACCCTTGTTGTGAATGAGCTAGCAACAAAAATCTTCTATCATGTTATATAATGTATCTATTATCATATTTAATGTGTAAGATATACAAATTTATACATATTTGTGAGGGTGGGTCGCAAATTGGAATTTTGATTATTACCGTTGTTTTGACTCCTTCCTTCATCTTCAGGGAGTGACCCAGCTGGCCATCACACTAGCCGAGGAGCCTGAGGACCACATCCAGGCAGCTGCTGCCTGGGCCCTGGGCCAGATTGGCCGTCACACCCCCGAGCACGCCAAGGCGGTTGCCGTGGCCAACGTGTTGCCACGCCTCCTGCAGTGCTACATCCGGGCAGACGCCTCGGAGGACCTCCAGACAAAGGTGAGTGTAGTGAATGATCAGACAGGAGCGGTCATAATGATTTCTCAAAGCAAACTAAGGGTCAAATAATCACTAAATCTACAAGTGGCAACGCGCTGAGAAGGTTAAAATTACACATTTGCTCGTCAAGTTGGCATGATAATTGCTCAAATTAAAATGATTTTGACATTTTGTTGATTTATAATGGAATTTACACTCCATTTTATAATCTAAATCTCTTTTTTTGTCTCGCCCACCGGAGGTGAAGGCGAGACTAAGGGATCCAAATGGCGTCCGTCCGTCGTCCGTCCGTCGTCCGTCGTCCGTCACAAATGTTAAAGTTTACCTGCAAGACTCTCTTATGATCCATAACTTGGCAACTGTTACAGCAATGGCAGCCACACTTGGTTGATAGAAGCACTAGGGGTATCTTCATGTTATGGTGTTGTCAGAGGTCATGTGATGATGTCAAAGGACATTTGAGGTCATATATTAAAGAGTATGTGCAAGACTTTCTTTTTCTATGTTAAAGTTTACCTGCAAGACTCTCTTTTGACAAATAACTTCACATAGGTTGCTTGGATTACAACCTAACTTGGGTCATAGATGCACTGGGGGTACCTTCATGTTATGGTGCTGTTGGAGGTCACAGGATAAGGTCAAAGGTCATTTGAGGTCATACGTTAAAGTTTACCTGCAAGACTCTCTTTTGACTAATAACTTCACATAGGTTGATTGGATTACAACCTAACTTGGGTCATAGATGCACTGGGGGTACCTTCATGTTATGGTACCGTTGGAGGTCACAGGATAAGGTCAAAGGTCATTTGAGGTCATACATTAAAGTTTACTTGCAAGACTCTCTTATCACACATAACTCATCACATGTTGCTACAATGGCAATCAAACTTGGATGATGGATGCACTGGGGGCACCTGCATGTTATTGTGCTGTAAGAGGTCACATGATAAGGTCAGAGGTCATTTGAGGTCATACATTAAAGTTTACTTGCAAGACTCTTGGTGAAGGCTTCCTAACTTGTGCACAGAATTGTGTGAGCATGTGTGAGCATTACTCATTTATGGAATGTTACATTCTATGGCAGATATTTCACAATCAGCCAGGGATACAATTCTTTTGCGTAGCAACGGAGATCGCGATATTTCTGGTTATTTTCGCAAGTGGGCGAGACACAATATTGCTAATGCCTTGTTTTTAAATAGTGTTGCCAATTCAAAAGCCAAATAGTCACTAGTTTTGCTCTAAAAAGCCTTTGTCCTGAATGAGGAAATTTGTTTCCACAAACTTTATTCTGCAGAAGTGTATAGATATGATATTGTTTATGCTGTTTCTATGATTAACATCATTTCTCGTGTATTCATTTTAAGAAAAAATTGTGGAAATAAAATTAACTTCAAAAGGGACACACTAACTTCATACTTCTCTCCCCCACTCCCCACTCCACCCTCCACCCCACCAGGCGAAGCGTGCGCTCAAGAACATCCTGCAGAAGTGCATCCACCTACCCGCCCTGGAGCCCCTGCTCCACGACGCCCCGCCCAACATCCTCAAGCACGTGGTTGGCCAGTTCAGCAAGGTGCTGCCCCACGACCCCAACGCCCGCCGTCTCTTCGTCACCAGCGGCGGCCTGCGCAAGGTGCAGGAGATCAAGGCCGAGCCCGGCAGTGCCCTGCACGAGTACATCAACACCATCAACAACTGCTTCCCTGAGGAGATTGTCAGGTGAGACAAGACGCAAAATTGAATTGAATTGAGTTATTTATTGACCATCAGGAAATTCACTTTTCGCATGGTTTTACAAATTACGATACATGTACATACATATTCCAGATGACATAACTGTACAAATGAATTTCAATAATACAAAACATACACATAAATTAAATTTAAGAGAATGCATAGGTGCCAATATCAAAATTACAAATTATTATGATAGAGTGAGGAAAGTTGTGATGACATTACTAAAATGGCTTATTGCAAAAATAATATTATGAGAATGGCAAATGTAATTTTTTATTCATCTGGTAATCACAGAAAATGTATTACAAAGTGGCACACCCTGCAACATTAATTTATATAGCGCAAAATCTGAGATAAATTTGTAAATAAAAATATTCCCAAGATGAGCACAAGATGGGGTTGGGCTATTAACTCACTAAACATCAAAACAAGACAAAAAGAAACAAAAAAACATTTTTATTTGTTTAGTATGTCCTCTATCTGTTATAATATTTAACTTTATTTTCACACCCAAAGTTATTGTTCCAAGCTATAATATTGCAGGGCTAGTTATTCAAAGGGTTTCTGTTATTCTTGTCGAACCTGAGCCAAGTCAGTCTGGTGTAAAAAACTTGGGTTATGGTTTAGGGTTGAGGATGAGGACTTGGGTCCAAGATTTTTTGGCCAAATAAGTGTGAATGCAACAACTTGCACACTAACCCTTTATGTGAAATGGGTCCGCCTTATTTGGCTTACCGGCAGTCTTAATGGCTACATTTAGGGTCAGTACTAGGGAGAGAGAAAGAGAGATGTGGTGGGGATCCCTTGGTCCAGAACACATCCTTCATGAAAAGAATTGTTCACACTGCATAATGATGCTACCCTGTGTGAAAAAAGTCATTATTATTGTCATTATAATGTTTATACTTTTTTATCTTATTTCTTTAAGTTTTCATGCTTCATTCTTCACTGCATCATGCCTTTATAACAATCCATTGACAAAGTACAGAAAAGCATTTAGCACAATAATATGGAGAAATGTTGGTGCGTACATCAGTATCAAGCTGTAACATTATAACTCATTACAGATGAAGATGAAATGTTCAATAATGATATCATATTGATGTTGTATTTGCAGCACCAGTCATTTCAATCATTTCAATCATTTCTCTTTTCATGCTTGTTTTTCCTGTAGGTACTACTCACCTGGCTACTCAGATGCTTTACTGGAGCGAGTGGAGCAGTACCAACCAGTGGCCTAGAAACAGAAATCCAGGGGAATTCCCCCACAGCGAAATCTACAAGCACCTACACATTGTTTCACAAGTCTACCAAGTGCTTCATTCTCCTTTCCATTTTTTTTCTTCAGGTTTTATAACTTTCTTAGGCAGAGATGGGGGGAGGGAGAGTATTTATCAATGCGTGAAAAGTCAGATTGTAGTACATTTAGGATACCATATTTTGGCAGTTCTCCCATTACAATGAATGCAGCCTGTTTTATTCTCCATCGATTTCATAACTTTCTTAGCCAAAGAGGGGGAGGGAGATTTTATATCGTTGCATAAAATAATTCAGATTGTATTACCGGTACATTTAAAATGCGATATTTTGTCAGTTCTCCCATTACAATGACGGAAAATATTGCACGTAAGGCAATTTACCAGTACAGCTCTCCTTAGATTTTGTGTACACACATTTCTGATAAGCAGTACCAGTAGATCTTTACAACGAATAACAGTCTCTTGATTTGTATCCTATGTAACATGCTTACAAATCTTGACAATTATCTATACTTTGATAGAACCTTTGGTGTGTTTGTACGGAAGGATGACCATTCATAAAGTGTCATGAAGACAGAAGAGAAGAGGGTTTATATTAACTTCTACTGTGCATTTCTGCTTAATGCAAAAAATCTTGAACAACGTGGTAGAAGGAAGGAGACATGTTAGAGAATTCAAGCAAAAGATATGAAATGAGTACATTTCCCTGATTATGAACTTAAAATATCAGACTAAAACTGTGATTCAGGTGTAATGAGAGATTTATTTATCAACATGTTAGCACTTTCTATGCACTGGATGTATGCAACCTTGATTACTTTTCAATAAATAGTTTGCTTGGCAACTGAACCAGCTTGGTGTTTTCAACAATATTCACAAAATGTGCGGTGGTGTAAGTGGTATTGCTTCGTATGCATGGAGTGTATGCAAAAAGATTATGCCGACATTTGTTTTTGTTGCTTCTTTCAAATGTATGCACTGCCCATAGTATTCAATTGATTGCCACTTAGATATTGGGAGAATCAATTTACATTGCAAAGAAGGTACTCTTTCCTACATTTTATGTTAAATTCCATATTCATTCAGGATTCAGATTTAATTTTGCATTTGTACACAATTTATAAAGATAAGTATTTGTGGAATTTCGTGAATATGCTGGCGAAAGAAAGAACCAGATCCGTCCCTATAAGCATTTCCTAAAAAATTATTGTACTTATGTAATGTAAATAGTGTTATTATTGTTCTCTTAAGTTTTGCTATATATGTATCATACATATTGTGATATTGTGAATAAACGTCCATTTATGTATTTTGAAAAAAGATATTTCGTGTTGAATTTAATTTTTTGTGTGATAACTCCTCGTGGTGTAATTTTAAATACATGGGCAATTCTCCATACAGTATACATACAAGGAAAATTGGTCCCATGATGCACCACGCAGCCACATTCTGATTTTATTTGCAGTCATGTCCGTTTCCGGTCTTGTGTACGAGTGTATGGGAACGGAAGCAGGCATGACTGCAAAAAAAATATTAGAATTTGCTGCATGGTGTATTATGGGAGGACTTTTCCTTATGTGTGGTAATGAGAATTACAACATTACAGAAATTATACTGCCCTACTCTGACAAAAGGAGGCAAGTGACAAATCAGTCAAATCTGGGTTATTGGTATTCTTAGATTTGACCAAGCATTCCCTACATGCGGCCAAAATCTGGCCAAGCAATATTCATCTTGCTGCGTGATATTCAATCTAACATGATGTGGTGATGCACTGATTCCAATGCAAGTGACAGACACATTTTGCTCATTTACAAGAAAAATTTCTTTTGTTGGTTGCTTCCTTTTGTCAGAGTAGGGCAGTATCTAGATCACATGTAGGAATGAGCTTGATAAGGTCCCATGGCCAGCGTTTAATACTAAGTGTTTAAAAAAACTTTTTTGACACTTTTGAAAAATGATGAAAAATCACTTTCAACTCAAATCAACCTGAAATTGACATGATGTAATGTCAAGGGATGTCACATGTTTTTAGAGACGGGTTGCGTGACATTTTATTGATTATTTTTCTTGTGATAATCCTTGGGATATTTAATAAGGTTTTCACTGTTGGACAAATTTGGATCTGAAAATTTGTGTGTATCAGATAATTAATTCAGAACACAATGATCATTATGCCTCGCACATGCCAACCCACAACATCTTCTCTGCCAGAAGTGTCATGTATTATTAATGACACTGTGATGACAGTTGTTATACACAATTGTCATTGTTAGGTCCAAATTCGTCCAAAAGTGAAAATTTCATTGAATATTCCAAGGATTATTACAAGATAGGTAATCAATGAAATGTCATAAAAACCTATCTCTAGAAAATTTGACATCCCTTTACTTTATGATATGTCAATTTCAGCTTGACTTGAGTTGAATCTGATTTTTCATCATTTTTCAAAAGTATTAACAGATTTAACAGAACAGTGTACATCAGGGAGTGGAGATGGTTTTGGTAAGTCATCAAATGCAGAGTACAATTTACTCTTCAGTAGAACTTAACGGTACAACCCACGTGAAACATCGCTCACTAGTATAAAATTATTCTTCATTGAGTGGGGCACTTAGTCCAACCAATAGACACACTTACATAGATGTCCACACCCACTCAGACACGCACACTGAAAGCAATATACATGTATATGTCAATTCATGTACTCATATCACAATGAATTTAGTATATCAGGGTCATGTTGCATATAGGTTTTCAATCATTGTAATTTAACATCAATAGTAACTACCATGGCAACAGGTGCAAGAATGAGAGCTCATTGGCTGTTGCCATGGTAGTTACCATTGATGGTAAGTTACAATGCTTGAAAACATATGTGCAACATGACCCCGGTATATACAAAATTCCTTGTGATATGATTAAATGAATACATATAGACATTGCTTTCAATGTGGTGGTAAGGTATAATAATTGAAAACCTTTATGCAAATGGTCCAGAAGTGCTCGAGTGATGGTATTTAAATGATTTATAGCTCCCTGATCTCTCGAGATTTGGGTTAAATTTGAGATGTAAACAAAGTTTAGCACTAAGAGAAACTTACAGCAGGGCATTGGGGAAACAAGTGTATATGTTCGACAACATTATACATATTGACCTGGTACAATGTTTCATGGAAGATATATGACCAGCTCAAATACACACAATATCGATCTTTTAGGGACTTTTCCGTCTAGTGTAAGACAGAACTTTGTTAATGGAATCCTGAAGAAAATAGCATGCAGATTGGTGTTTCAACTGGTAGCCCTTATTACTATATCTTTCATTTTATCCCCTGATCTCAATCTATTATTTTATAACATCTTCCCCTTTGCCTACTTTTTATCTTTTTCTCTCATATCCCCCCCTCTCATATTCACCCCCCCCCCCCCCCCACCCCTCTTTCATCATACACTTCTTTATCTCAGTCGCCCAATTGTTATCCCTCCCTGTTCTCTTTAATTTCTGGACTCTATACTCTTTTGTCTCTCTCTCTCTCTCTGGTAAACCCCCCCTCTCTCTCTCTCCCTCTCTCTCGCTCTCTCTCGCTCTCTCTCTCTCTCTCTCTCTCTCTCTCTCTCTCTCTCTCTCTCTTTCTCTCTCTCTCTCTTTCTCCCTCTTTCTATCTCTCTCTTTCTCTCTTTCATGTTTCTCTCCACGAAAGTACTCTTTATCAGTTCTTGTCAACACAAGGACATAAACAAACTGGCTGGATTTTCCTTGTATTTATTACATACATTTACAACAGTCTGTTTGTTTACAGTTCCATCACTAACAAAAACATGTGCACTTGAGTGTGTATTCTTACATTCTGTACACCAAGCATACTAGATTTGTGTGTATGCATGCCCTTTTCCCTCAATGAAGAAGTTGATAACATTGTTGAAAGGTTTAATCAAGAGCATATTATGTGCCAAACCTGTACTAAATTCTAACCACTCCTTTTCTCAATGTTAATTCTTCAAGCACCCATCTTTGCCATATTGAGTTAAAATTTCCTATTGACTCCACAAGGGAAAAAAGTTTGATGATATACTGAAAAGCATGTGCAACCACTTTCATGGGACACATCTACACAGTCTTGCTCAAAAGAGGTGGTGTCCACAGCATTCTATAGATTTTTCATGTAGATGTTGTGGACTTTATTATGTTTCAATTTAATGTGTTGCAAGCAGATTGCAGAGTATCAACTCACTATATTTCCTAATTGTTACAAAACTCCTAATCTCTATTTCCTGACAAATCGATGGGATTTGGATGGCATGGTATCCCTTATTCTATAAGGAAAGATAACCTTTGAGTTTAATCTTAAGACATTTTGTAATGTCATGAGAAATATTATGCAAACTACATGACCTTGGGTTCAGAAACATCACACAACAATTGCATTTGTCCGCCATTTAGTTTCCTTCCTTTGATAACCACAGTTATGCAAGGATAAACTTCTAATGGAGCGACATGTCATTTCGTAGCTCTCCTGAACTATATGACACTATGGCCATCCGTATGAGAAACACAACAAGAAAACGGTGTCTGTCTCTCATTTACTTTCAAATTCATTTCTTTACATGCTTTTCTGACAGAATACATCAGTCTGCCACAGGAGTCATTCTGTTAGCTACAATGCCATACTTGTAAGCAGAATATCATCACTGACAATAATGGAAGGTATGAAATAACTAAAGCTGGGCTTAATTTAGATTTTAAGTGGTAGGGGTAGGCAGAGTTTCAGCTTTCTTATTTTCTTCCCACAATCTGTTACCAAGTTATGGTAAACAAATTGGAGTTTTGGACTTCCAGATGTGTTGTCTGTCTGAATTCTTCATACCCCATATAAGGATATCCCACAATGCACCACATAGCCACATTAACACTTTGTTTCCAGTAGTGTCCGCTTCTGGGCCCTATTGCATAAAACTTACCATTAATGGTAACTCTGTCATCAATGGTAAATACCATGGATACATCACTCAACAGCCAATCAAATTCACAGTTTCCATAGAAGTTGACTTTGGAAGCAATGTAACCATTAATGGAAAGTTTTTATGCAACAGGGCCCTGGTCTTAGGTACTAGTTTATCAGACCGGAAGCAGACATGACTGCAGACACAAATCTCGATGTTGCTGCCTAGTGCATTATGGGAAGACTTTCCCCATATATGCGGTATAGAAAATTCTTTGAAACAAAGGTAATATGCCTACATTCATGATGTACATTTCATGTACACTGGAGAGAAATAATACATACACAAGTGGCTATTATATAAAACAACAACGATAGAAAAACTGACATGAGGAATGCTAGTCCATTCTTGTCTTGACCTCTCGCGTTGTGACCTTGTCCTTCTCTCTGAAAGAGAAAAAATATGGGTAACAAAAAAAAATGATAAGTATCATGTAATGTGATTTCCTATGAGGGCCCTGTCATATAAATAAGTACCATGGATCACAACTAGACTTATGATTTACATCAATCGTAACTCTATTCAAAAAGGATAGGGGATTGAACACTCTATCAATTCAGATCAGATTCAGTTCATGCTCTGTCAAAGGGGGGGAACGGGGGGAATGGGGGGAAAGAGGGAACGGGGGGAAAGTGGGGGAAGGGGGGAAGGGGGAAGGGGGGAAGGGGGGGAAGGGTTAAGGAGGCGGAGGGGGAGAAAGGGGGGAAGGGGGGAAGGGGACTGGCTACTCACATAATGTGTACAACTGCTCCCCAACCTGCCAGAGCATCTCGGTCCACTGCATTGAGAAGACCCTGTGACAGTGTCTCAAAGAGATCATCAGGTTCCTAGGAAAATAGGCAATGATTGTATGAGATGAAAAGGTTCAATTGAAATGCAATTCAAAGTTTATTGAAAAAAAAAAAGAAATAAAACAGGCTTAGTAGCCAAAAGGCAGAATTTCACATGTGGGATAACTTTGATGAAACCACCAGTTTGTCACAAAGTTAAGAAACAAAATGAATATCCTGAAAGAAGACAACCACTTAGTGTTAGTGAACAATTTACTATTTTCTAAATAGTATTTCTGAATACACTCTCACCATGGGAACATACAACAAACATTTTAAACTAATATCACAACCATGTTCAAGCCAATTGCAATATTAGAGCAGGGATGTCAGCCTAACTGCTATATAGGGCTCTATTCACTGTTGATTTATGTGGTAAAGCGCCCATGTGCAAACCTCTTTGGCAAAAAAATACCATGCACAAATGTAGTACATAACGTAATATGCATACAAAGAGATTGTTTCCAAAAGGGGCTAAATCCTTTTTTCTTACACATCGAGTTATTAGTACCAGCACAGTGAGAAGCATTAAAGCTTTTGGTGGAGTAAGAATTGAACACTAATTAAAGAAGCAAAACCAACTATTGTCACATTCTAAGTTCAGTTTCTTAGAGGCGTTTGTGCAACATCAGATTAAGAATGTCCCTTTTTCTCTGAAGTTTTTGAAGTGGATGCCAACTTTGCAACCAATGACAACCTTTATGGAAACATTGAATTTGATTGGCTGTTGAGAGATTTTACCATGGTAGTTACCATTGATGACAGAGTTTTATGCAACGGGGCCCTGATCATTTAGTACAGAATAACACAGAGTCACCCAGACACGCTAAAGAATGAAAGACATGTACGGTACATACCAGGTCGGGAACCCAGAGAGATTCACACATGCCGTACAGCTGCTCCGTGCAGGTGCCACCCACCACAAAGTCATCAGTGAACATGGGGCAGCCAATGAGGTCCAAGTTACAGATGAAAGGCTTGTAGGTCTTAGGGTCTAGGCCGGCAATCACTGGCTCGATGAAGTAGGGACCAAATCTACAAGAAGGGAAAGTCATAAAATACTTTCCTGTCAAGTTCACAGAAATGTCTTTTAATTATTGCACCATAGCACTTAGAAACATAGTATTAAGCACCATGAAATGTATCATCATTAACATTTTTATTTCCTGATTCAAAATGAATCATATTCATAGCATCAAGGCCCTTCAATGCATAGTATAAACCCGGGTAGAAATGTATGTTATTATAATCATTATTTTATTCCATGATTTGCAATGAGAGTCATAATGTTCCACTATAGAGTACCAGTAAATAGAACTGCAAAGTACAGTTAAACCTGCGCTAGCGGCCACCTGTCATAAAAACACCTGTCTATATAGACTTCATTTAATGTTCCCCATCTTCAAACCTTCACATTGAAGTCTGTATTAAAGTAACCTCTAAATGGAGGTCACCTGCCTATAAAAACCCATTTCTTGTCCCCTTGAATGGTCTTTGTCTACACAGATTCCACTGTATTTATGTCTTGATGCATAATGGGCATTTCATGAGTGCAATGCCTGCTTTATCATCACATCATACTCATGCAACAAATTCACCTTTGGTGATACCAACCTGAAGAAAAACTGGATTATTGCACAAGAGACCAAACTAAGGGCAAACAGCCCAAATTGAAACTTCTGCAGGTGAGAGCTACTAGGGTAATCATGGAAACCACTGTCACACCATTATCTTGGATACATTACATATATGTAACATACATGTACCTTACATACACTACAGCTCAAAGGAATTACCAAAGGGAAAGGGCAATGGAAGAAAGGGAAGGAGCCGCAGTTTTAAACCACGGTTTATTTTTGTCCAGTTCAGCATGAAACACGGTGCTTTAGCCTAAAATGCATCATGTTTCATGCTGAACTGGACAAAATACACCGCAGTTTAAAACTGAGGCTCCTTCCCTTTCTTCCCTTTCCCTTTCCCTCTGCCAATTCCTTTGAGCTGTAGTGTACATATTACATACATATTACATACATACTACATATACTTTACATACTTTGGATACTCTGTCACGACCATCTTACCTCCTTTCGTAGAGCAGATTGGACACCATGCTCATGAAGGTCTCTGGTTTGATGTCTCGGTTCTCTCGTAATGTGTACAGATTCATGCGGAACTTTAACCTGTTAGATCTGTGAACAAGAAATGTAAAGTACCATTAGAAGCTGGTGAAACATTCCAAATCCATTACAAACCATTGCATTTAAGAAAAACAAAAGACAAATTAGGGAAGTGCTGTTTCCAAAAGATTTAATAAAACTTTTAATATTAATCAGCATCAACACTAAAACAAGGTACTACATGTACATGTATAGTCACAAAATAACAACTATTTCAAAGCCAAGAGTTGAGCGCTGAGCCGCTTACATTTGAGATGATGGCAAATGTCACATCTTCTTGTTTCGAGAATGTACGTGCAAGACATGAAGTCATAAGGAAACTGGCAACTATAACCCATGAGAAAATCAAAATAAGAAAAGTTAGTTTTCAGAATACCAATTGACTTAGCTGACAGAGTTTGGAACTAAGAGGGTTTTTTCAGAATACCACCCAGGATTACCCATTGTTGTTATTTTTAGGGGCCCTTCTTCTATGCATTGCAGGGGCTTAATTGTCCCAAAGCAGAACATAATCTCTTCACTGTAAGTTCTTCATGACATGCTGTTTCCAAGCGCCCTCTCAAGGCCAAACCAATATAATTTGTGTATGGGCAGTTGCAGCTGTGGCTTGTCTTCATCCTGACACTCACACTGTGGTGATGTCAGTCGCCAGCCCCGAGAGGCCCAGGTATAGCCTCGGACCCATCTCAAAGATCTTCTTAGCGTTCATGGAGACAGTCTGAGCCTGGACTCCAAAGCGCCGGTCTGAGGCGATGCCAACGCAGTCCTTCCCGATCATGGCCACGATGGCCGACCCATTATAGGACATAATAGACTGGCGGAAGGAGAGTTGGAAGAAAAAAAAATAAACATTTCAGTTATTTAATCTCAACTCTGTAAGGGATGAATACGTTTATGAGAATCAAATTTGAGTAGACAGACAAAATCATTATTTGTAAGACAGGTCAAAGCCATAACCACAATATTTTGCTCGCGACACTCAAAAGTTGCTTGATCCGACAAATGATTACACACAACTGAGCATCTCAGTGAGTCAGTCCAATTACTAGTCCAATCATGCTAATACTAGACATTTCATTTCTAAGAAATAGTACATGCACTAATCCACTCATAATTGGCAACAAAACCTCCAGAAGTTGATGACTAATGTTACGACATATTTTCTGAAAATGAAACAGAATCCCTTTTGTATTCAAATGGTACAGCAGTGTATACTGTATATGCTCATTAAAATTAAATGATAATAATAATGCATATGTTATAAGTTCAGTTATACTGCTCAAAAAAGGGTCTCCATCATTGTTGCAATGCCAATGGACAACTGACAAGACACACACATGACACAGCTTTTCACAGACCAATGTCGTCAACACTCACAAAGTCACAGTACTTTAGACTTAGTTTTGCCCTGAAATTGTTGATCGTATCTGAAATTATCTGAATAGTTCAGTTCATAGTGATGGTGAACTAGTATGTAAGCACTTCGGCAACAATTTTTGTGCTAGGCAACTGGAACCACATGATTATTAACTAACGTAAGACTTGGCCCCTTGCCTGGGCTTGGCCATAGTCATAGACAGCAGCTGAACTGAGCGGTACATCGCACTACACCGCAACCGTATCTTGGGCGAGGAGAACAGTAAGTTACCGCACACATTCAGAATTCACACTCCACCACAACCACCAGTTTGTCACAATGTTTTTCTTAACCTGCACATACTGCATACATTTTATATAGTTCATGTGTTTTCTTACCATTTTGGCTACGGTATTTTATGCCCCTCTGTAGTGAAAAAGGTTAAGAAGATCTAATTTCCACCAATTCTTCGAAGTCTTCTCTCCCGCACTCACATGGACTAACACAAAAAATGTCTGATCATCGTTGAATTCTTTAATGCTTACCGAGAGAGGGCGCCAACTTTCTAGGCATAGAATACTTTTGTGTACATGCAACTTCACGTCATATTCGCATCCAGCTCTAAGCAACTTCGCTTAACTGTAATTTGCTTTACTTTTTTTTTGCGTTTCAATGCTATTTCTTTATGATTTTCCTCAGAATATTCAGCGTTATCATTTAGTTCTTACTACTCCATCTTGTTTTGAAAGTTGATTTGATACTTTGGGAGACCCCATTATTGGTCAGGTTCCTTTGTTTTGCTGATGTGAAGATTCCATAAGTTATATTTTGTAAGTCATTACAAAGTGTTGTAACTGTTTTGTGATATTTTGAAGAAATAAAGAACCATTATGTTTAATTCTATACATTATAGGCCTATGGGTCGCCTTACATAACATCCGTAACAAGAATACACATCTGTGTAAATAGAGACTTCGTAATTGTTCCATTTGATGTAATGATATCATTTCACAAATTGTAATGAAGGAGTTAATACAATTAACCAAAGGGATATCACATTCAAATGGAAGGTTTATTCATAAGCCCATTGCATGATACTGAATTTGTGGGTGATTTAAAACTGTATAACAATAACACTAAAAGGATGACACGTAAAACACAGTAACATTTTCATTGAGCCTACGATGTAAAGTGCTAAATTATCATAAAGGATAATGTTATAAATGGAATCATACTATATTTTATTGTTGTTGCCCTCAAAATACACAGCCCGTATTTCACAAACAAGTGGATGAGAAAATGGTATTTGTATAGATAATGTTGGTAAGTAGTGTGTAATAGGCTATATCGTTATCAGCCCTTTTGTCAATATTTAAACATGACTGAAAACTCTGTAATTCTATAATGTTATTTTATTTTGAATACCACTTCAGCGATTCAGTTAAAAGTACATTTTGTTGTGTTATCCTCCTATTGATTTGCGTTTATTTTTCACCTGTTATGTTGATAAAAAAAAAAAAAAACATTTTGTCGAAGCCTAGGACTCTAATAGTGTACCGTTTCTGACATTTATGTAGTGTGTTGGCCCACTTAGGCCCTGTCTTGTATAGACTTGCGATTAGAGTTAGAGGATTGCACTTGTGATCGATTTCGATCAATCGCAACTCTTTTTAAGACGGGTCCTTGATCTTAATCAGTGATACATCGTACAATCAAACGTGTATAGAAAGGCTGCTCACCCAGGAAACAAAACAAGATGATCTTTATAGGCAACTACCTTTTCATGGAAGTAGTCGCTAGGAAAGATTTCAACGTGATTCATTTCAAAGCCTATTGGCAAAAACAGTCAAATTTAATTTTAATAAATGCAGAAGCATGAAAGCAATAAATAAGTCACGACAGTGCAACAAACTCCGTCAAAGGATAACAGAGTTGCGAATTTTAAAATTCTTACCTTTGTGACGTCACTTGCGATGTTGCTTTTTAAGTTGTGAACTAATTTTGATGAAAATGTTCATTTTCTCAAAAGGATGTGTACCATTTTATTTGTGCATGCACATGTTTTGCCCACACAGGGAATGTATAAACGAATACACCACATATGGGAGAGCAAAAAAAAAAAAACATCTTTATTCCGTTGACGGATTCTCAACAAATCTTTATTAATACTTCATCATCATCATCTGGCTTTGTTCAACCATTGTAGGATGAAGCCCTTCTTAATCAGTTTCCATTCACTTCTATTTGCTGCCATTCTGTCCCATGTTGCTGTGCTTGTGTATGATGATATTTCGTCTCTCCACCTTCTCTTTTATCGACCCCTTCTTCGCTTACCCGTTCTTGGTTGGCATTCTGTTAGTTTCTTGGTCAATCTGTTGTCTTGTGTTCTATATAAATGTCCTGCCCATCTCCATATCATCTCTATAATCTTTACTATAATATCTGTGACCTTCGTTTTCTGCCGTATGTCACGTGCTTCACTTTCTCAAGTAATGTTAAATTGAGCATTCTTCTTTCCATAGCTCTTTGTGTTGTTCTCAATTTATGTTCCATTTTTTTGGTTGTAGACCAGGTTTCTGCTTCATACGTCAATGTTGTTAAGTTTCAATGTCATTAATACTTAGCTTTTATTATACAATCTAAACCAATTGAACTTTGGGCTGGACTTTTTCTTTAACCCTTCCAGTGGTTGAAAAGATCGAAAGTTAATCTCCTGTGTGAGCAAAATAAACATAATAGCACACCGGTACTGTCATAGAGCTACATGTAAGTCTTGTGATGTTGTCACTAACAATGTACACAAATACTATAGAAAAACAGAGCACTTCAAGGGTTGACAAAATATATACTGTAGCCTTATAATGCTTTGCGCACATGATAGATAATCGTCAACGCATGTTTTTTTTTTGTAAAGCTTCTTGCTTTATTCAGATTTCTCAATACAAATCATGACATCATTTGCAATATAATGTTAACATAGTTGTCAATACATATTCGTCAGAAAACAAATTCAATGATACAGTACAAAATCAGCAATGTGAATAAAGTTTTTCACTGTGAAAAAATAAATAAATAAATAAAAGATGCTGCTTTCCAAGCCACTAATGCTCCATCCGTTACAGCATACATAACACACTGTATTTCGGCTCCTGTGATATAGCGCCATCTATTGTCAATGATTGCACACTTTCCCGTCCACTCATTTTTGAAAACTTTTTACACTGCCTCTTAAATTACTGCCCTACTCTGACAAAAGGAAGCAACTCGCAAAATATACTTTTCGTGAAAATGAGCAAAATGTGTCTGTCACTTGCACTGGCATCAGTGCAACACCACATCATGTCAGCTTGAATATCTCGCAGCAAAATGAATATTTCCTGTCCAGAGTTTGCCTGTATGTAATGCTAGGTACAATCTAAGAGTACCAATAACCCAGATTTTCTGTGATTTGTCACTTGCTTCCTTTTGTCAGAGTAGGGCAGTTTAGCATAGCTCTCGAAAAATGGGCAAATATCACAAGATGTTGTATTATCTCAAAGCCTGGAAAACAGGCTAGAAGAAATACGATCCTATTCAGTACAGACAATGCTATAGTGTAGAATGAATTTGATCATATCGAAACTCCAATTTCATCCCACGTCAAATATAAGTTCGTCATCCCTGATTGGTTTAATTTTGATTTCGATTGTCCCATCGTACTTTTTCCCACGACGGAAGAAGACAAAATGTAGTTTCACCACATCCCTATTGAGCTTTATTCGATGATACAAAAAAGGGGAGGGCGAGGGCGGCGGTGAAACAGAACACATTATATCACATTTCCCCTAGCTGCATAGCTCTGCTGATTAAGAGATACAACAACTGTAGACGGATTTTGAAACAGCTAATAACGACGCTTAAGAACTACAACAGTGCATCATCACCGCGCATGAAGTAATATTCCTCCATTCTTATACATTCGGCTCTACAAAAAAAAAAAAAAATACACACGATGGTAAAACTCGTTTAAAGATGCGCTCTAAAATTATAATAATAAAAAAAAAGCATTTGCATAGAGTTTTAAAGTTACTGTTTATCATGTTGCGCTGTAAAGGCCACTTATGCGTCCAGAGAGAGAGTGGTCTCTGTGGGTTGGTTTGAGAGTGTGTAATATGGGCTTCTGCATGTAGTAATGTTCAAGTCAGTGCTATCCTTGACTTTACGTAACAAAGGCGCGTCCATAAGCCTATCAGTAGGAATGTTCAAATCAAGTCAAAACTGGTACCAAACATAATTTGGCGGACGTCTATCAGGGCATGTCCACATAGGGAGGTTTGCATGGGTGGCTTGTTTGGATTCGTGGTATCGGATGGTTCGTCTGCCGTGGCCTTTATGTTAATTACATTGTTGTTGTTGTTGCTGCTGCTGCTGTTCTTGCTGTTCCTGGGTCGAAACAAAGGACCCGCGATTCTATTATAATTATAAAACTGACCCACCATCCACCATCAAGATGACACAATCAAAGAATTGTTAAGGGGAAGGGGGACGCTTTAAACGGAAAGGGGGGGGGGGGGACAATGTGTTCTGGTATGTGGCGTGCGTGGAGGCTATATTCGCAGCTCGCTTTTGGGACAGAGGACTGCTTTGTGGAATCGCTTGATGAGACAACGTTTGATTTTCATTGTCCCTCGTAGACTTTAGTTCAGGCCATGTACCCTGCTCAGACAAAGCCCAGTGGTACACATTGTGTCATCCTGATTTGTTATAGCCCATGAGCCGAAACAGGAACAATGACAAAACCAATACCAACACCATGCATATACCGACACCAGTACCAACCCCAATGAATACCGGTACTGATACCAATACGTGTACCTTTATAAAATTCAATTCAATTCAAATCTAGTCAGCACTTTTATTTATTAAAAATACAATAGGCCTATATAATACATATGAATACTTTAAAACACGTTTAACAACGAATAAACGCAATTCAAACGAAACCATGCATCCTTTAAAAAAAAAAGTGCATTGTACCAATAGAAAGGCCATGGAGGCCTTATTTGGTCCACATAACTCAATATGAAGATTTACATGATACTCACCCATACACACCCAAACGCACACGCACACATACACACTACGCATATTAATTGCTAAAATCACTTAAGCTTTTAACGTATATGAATCAAATAAGAAGATCTTGGGTCGACGTTTGAAAGAATTTGAGTGTTTGGCTCTCTCGAATACGATTAGGATTGTCATTTCAGACCAGAGGACTTTTATAAAGCAAAAAAAAAGAGAATAGAATTATGAAAAACAGTAGTGGGGTTTAAATAATGATATGAATACCATCACAAATGCCAGTATCCATATACCAACACCTATACCAACCCCCCAAATATCAACACCTTCACGTATACCTACTTCTGTACAACTACAATTCGACTATTTCACAACCCTCATCACCACCCTCTTCTTCTACTTCTATTTCATCCCATTTATTTTTGGTTTAAAACACCAAAAACTAAAGCTACAAATATTCTTGTGCAAGTGTTATAAACAATATAAATAATCTCTCCTCTTTTCACCTGCATGTTCACCCTTTGTTCACCCCGTAAGTGGGTCCTTTATCCAAAAGAATACAATCACATGGTGTTACCGAACATGTTACTCTTCTTTGAATAGTATTTATTACTATACTCTCACCATGGAAACATTTAAAGAACATCTAACAGTAACGTCGTATTCAATTCAAAACACAAATTGAAAATATAAATCAAAGAAATGTCTGTGACATGTTTAAATGATACAATGGACTTACAATGTGGATGGGTCCAAAGAAGCGATGCTTGTAAACTGGACCCTGTTGACAAAAACGTGATTTTAACAAACGAAATATATGAAATGTTTATCATAATAATAACACACATTAAAAGAAATACTTTAAACATTCAATTTGTATGCAAGGTGAAACAAATTATCATACGGGAATACATTGATGGGGGCGGGGGGGGGGGGGCGTATTGTAAAATGAATATATTTAAAACGATTTTTGAATAAACATAATCAGAAGAAGTGTACAGTATTACAGAACCTTTTAAAATCTTGAAAGTGTCGAAACATAATCAGAATAAGGTGTTCGATTTGATGTTAACTACATGTACAGCATTTGAATTGAATACAACCGAGGCCCACATGGTTCTCAAGGGTGTCATGCATTAGTGACATTCTCATTGGGCTAAAAAAAATCGAGAAGTTAGAAAAATCTCGTAGTTACGGGACAGGGACCATTCGGCTTTTGGTTCGGTTGCTAGGCAACTTTCACCCTAACTTCGAGATTTTTCTATCTTCTCGATTTTTTAAGCTCAATGAGAATGGCACTAATTGTGACACAGGGTACATGCATGTCCCTGGTAGCCAGGTTTGGTAGATTTGAAATCAATTGTTTGCGTTACCGGGCATTGTTCGTGTCTCGGCTTTCTACATCCCGGTAAATATGACACTTCCTTGACCTGGGTATTGCTACGGACAAGCTCTCATCCATTGACATGATCATGTGTAGTAACTGACGGTGGGGCGTTTATAGCATTGGCAATGAGAGGCTTAACATCACAATGATAAAACACAACCGCCATGTTTCCTCTAAGCCTTTGCACCATTGAGGCATTTTTGCACGAATAATACAGCAAAATCCCATATAACAGGAACTTATCTGGCACACGAAGGGTCCATTTGTTGAGAAAAGCGTATCATTGATGAATATACGTTTAAAAAAAATAATAGATAGAATAATCAGGATAAAGGGATTTATGAGTCTAATAGTCTTGACCGGGGAGGTTAGTTTTGGAGAAAAAAACTAGTCCTCGGGATATCTTTTTGGTCATGTGGACAGTTTTTAAAACTATTCAAGTTCTAGATAGTTAGCATATTTTGTCCAGACATAGCTGAGATGGTATTACGAAAGTTCTAGTTAGTTTTAGTTCGCCTAGTTTGTCTAGAAATATATGAGGTGATATTCCGAAAGAAAAAAAATTAAAAGCTGCTTTTTATTTATTTATTTTGTTTTGTTTGTTGAGCCTGGATAGTTGGCATTCTGAAAGTGACAAGTGACTTGGGGATTTCAAAACTCGTTTGAATAACACCCTTGATTCATCTCATTATTTTGTTTCTTGCACCTATGAATTCAATCACGAAGGAGAATTTATTTAAACAAAACTTCGAACTTTCAGATTGATTTCAATACATGTTTAAATATCGATGGTATCATAATATAGGTAGATATTATCGTCTGGGAATCACAACCTTGGATGATTATGTTCATTTAAATGCCAGCGTTAATTTTTGATCAGGATCTATTTACCACCAATAACCTGCAAGAATTATACGCGGGGCGGGGTCTGAGATGGCATTTCGGCCAATCAAAACCCTAGAAAACTGCGTGGGCGGCTTACGTCTGTCAATCAGCGTGTTCGGCTGTGACCACGTGGCCCCAGGAAATATGCGAAGCATCTTGCGTGCTTTTACTCAAATCGAAAAAACAAAGAAAAGAAAAGAAATCTACACGTGCGTGCGTACTGTGCGTACATCGCGTGCATGTTTACGTACGCGTACGGGTGCACGCACGGGCTATCGATATCCGAAAATTACCCATGTGTAATTGCAGCAGGAATTATACAACACACGCGGTACGCAAAGGATCAGCCCACACATACTGGAACCACACTTCTCTCACTCCTCACACCGGAGACACATAAAATCTCATAATTTTCTGTTCAATCCCAATAAAAAAATACAAATGTCAATGAACATGAATAAGCTGTACGTAGGGAAACTGAGCCGTGATGTGACTGAAGAGGAACTTCGTAAACTCTTCGAGGAACATGACGTCCCCGTTCAAGAAATCTTGATGAAGAAAAATGGATTCGCTTTTGTCGACGTTTCTGACGAAGAGTTGGTCGAAAAGGCCATTGAAAAGTTGAACGGTGAGTTGACTGAAACTTCTATGAATTGGCCACAAATAATATATGACATCAGTTCATAATATGAGTGTAGATTTGAGTGGTGTTACATTTTAACTTTCTTGTAGTGAAGTTGCCAATTTGGTCCATTATTTTTTCGATCGGGGACCCTACAGTCAGACAGCCATGACAGTGCAATGCCGGGCTAAGCTTGGTCAGCAACACCCAGTATGCCCGGCGTTTACATTTCAATCTTGGTCTTGCCATGCCTAGACCGAAAAATCAGTCTCTGTACTCTGTAGGACGTTGGATCCGCTGAGATTGCATCTGGCTCCTCTGAACGCCCTATCTTCATGATCTAGAGGTATGTCCAAAAATGATATTTCGATTAAAGAATGCCCCAAATGAGACGGTTATTCCTGTCTAGGTCTTGCCTAGCTAGACAGGAATAACCGTCTCATTCGGGGCATTCTTTAATTGAAATGTCATGTTTGGACATAGATCTACCCCGAGTAGAGACAGTACATCCACACCGAACGTACATTGGCAGGTTGCGTGCAAGCAAATGAAATACAAGGTTCCCACGCTTGAGTTGAAAATTACCGGATTAATACAAAGTCTAAAAAAGTAAAATTTCAACATCTTTCAACCTATGATGCAACAAATCTACTTCAATCAAAATTAGATCTATAGGCCTATTATAAAATTATAAATTCTAGGACTAAAATACCCCCGAAAAAATCGAAAGGTGAAAATTAAAGACTTACTTTCCGTCGATCACATGTTTATCGCAGACATTCATAATCTACTCGAGTCTGACATAAATTTGACCAATCAGATTGTTCGACGGGTTCTTGGCTATGAATATTTGAATTGTCAATCGGTTTGACGAAAAAAAATAGCTCACAGCAATGAGCGGGAAAAAAAATGTGAGCATGTGTGAAATTACTTACCGGTATTCATACATATGCATTACCATTAGCATATTCATATTCAATCGCATCGATCGCCATGAGTGTACAGGTGTAATGTTCAGTCTCTAGATAGGGCGTTCAGAGGAGCCAGATGCAATCTCAGCGGATCCAACGTCCTACAGAGACTGATTTTTTGGTCTATGTCTTGCCTTTTTGCTCAGCACTCAATCCAATTTTGCATGTGCTTTGTTCATGTTGTTCCGCCACCATGATTAATAAACATAAAAAGTGTGAATGTGATAAATGCAGTAGAAATTCCCTAACAATCGTTTGTACTGTTCAGTAGTAGTTGTTTTTATAATTATTGTGAATGGCTGCTTTCATATTCGAGGTCAAAGAGTGATAGATCTACTTGCTCTGGCAGTCTGGGCGTACATGTAGGACAATGCTGTCTGTGCCTGAGACTTGTGAAGTTGTGAGTGAGTGCAGAGTGTCATTTTTTGTGGCGATCCAGTGTCCCAGAATTCCAGAAATCATGTTTTTTCATGAATTTGACCCTGCAAATTAGGCTTAACTGAAAGGTGAAGGTTAAGATTAAAATATTGAAGAATATTGGCTCGCTACTTTCACAGCCATGTTGTCTGTCTATCTCGTACACAAAATACAACAAACCTGGTATTTAGTAGTGCTGCACCATGCATGCAATAAGATTGTGGTTAGCAAGATGAAAACCATAAGTCAATATTATGACAGATCATAATCATGGCAGAACTGTCTAACTGCAAGGTAAGTTGATCTCAGTTAAAGGCAGACAATTGTGAAGATGCAATTAAGCTTTTGGGCAGATCATGTGGGGAAGAACTTGAAATGAGTGATTAACACGTCCATAGTATTTATGTGAAGATATTCTTCCCCACATTGCAATACGCAGCAGTTCATGTGAAGTGATGTCACAGGCTCTCAATAAGCAAGCCATGATACACGCCCTCTGTCTGCTGATATGCTACTCTAGCCTGTGCTTCTATTTCAGCAGGAAGCAAAGCACAAAGCAAAATGAACCGGCTCTGTAACAGCACATGATTATTTGATCTTCTCGGGCAGAAAATGTGATACTACATTCAATTACTCAAATGTAACACCCTTGTAGTGGAAAAGTTACATAGTGGGTTAGGACAGGGCAATTTAGCATAGAGTTCCCATGAATAACAGGAGGCTTCCTGTAGAAAACATAGTTTAGTGCTTTCATTTTAAAAGAAGTTTTCGCTGAATCCATAATGAGCACATCCCAATCATCACCAACATCGTGATTAACAGATTATATGCCATACTGGCTAGGAGAGGTGATGACATACAAGTTCTTTCAGATTATGTATAAGGGTCTGCACAGATTTGCATAAGGAAGACAATCTCTACAGTGTAAAGGTGAATTCCATACATACAAAATAACACTACGTATTAATTAGGTTTCTGTTTGTAAATTATCATGGCCAAGTATTCTTTTTTTTACTGTGCTTTTACGCTATGTATGGAAAACAAAATTAATGAGGATTACGTTCCAAGCCTGATATACCTTAATAGACACTTTGAGTGGCATAATACATTTCACATGATTGAGAAAAATGAATTTTACACAGGGGCTCTTTTGATTGCAGTAGATTGCAGGTTCAAATCCTGTCTGGTTCCAATTTTTTTTTCTGACTTGTTTTTCATTCATTTACAGGATGGAGCACGCTATCCTTACTACTAGGTGTATAATTTCTTTGTAAAAAAGGGGGCTCTTTTGTTAATCACATTGGCTTTTAGTTTGCATTGTTGGAGTTACAGTGTATATTGCCCTAACCCCCCCCCTCCCCCTTCCACCCTACCCTTAAAAAAAAATGTTGAGTGTGCTCACATATATTCAAACAAAATTCACCAATAATAATGTGAAGCCAAGGTTTTCTGGAAATAAAGCAAAACTTGTGAAAAAAAAAATCCAAATTGCACTCTAGCTACATGTATTTGCCTCCAAATATTGAAAGAAGATTTGCAAATTGGCCTTTCTGTGTCAATAAATGCTATTTACCACAGCCAAAATCAATCCTAGCAAGAGTCCTGTGCGTCAACAAATGCCTGCTTGTGTTACCTCGTGTTACGTGGAGTAGACATACATGTATAATTCTGTAAACTAAGGCCGTTTTCATGAAACCTTATTGGACTACTCAGTACATAAATAGGTTCTAAATATGAATGTAGTTGTGTTACTTGTGTATATAAAAAAAGGCTTCCAAAGTGGTATGGATATACATGTATGGCCTCTGGAATATTCAGTGTTGTACATATGAGGGAGACTAAACATGCAAGAAGAATACCTTAATCTAGAGAGAGATGTACATGTACAGTGTATATTGTACTGATTGGTTTTTACTTTTTTCCCTGTGACAGGCTATCATCTGCAAGGTGGACATATCAAAGTGGAGCCGTCAGTTCCCAGGAAAGCAAGAAGGTACCAGTATATAAATACTGTCAATTTGCAACTGATCTTTCTCCACGAAAAATATTAGATCAGCATTTCAGAAAGGAATGCAACACAATGCCTCATTGATTTATGTGATATATATTTTTGTAATGTCTGTAACTTTAAATACATTTGATTGACATGATATGTGTCAAATGTAGAGTATAACATTTGTATTCCCCCCCCCCCATAACTTGACATGATTTTTATTGTTTGATCAATTTTGTTTTGTCAAGCTACCTTAAACCTACACTTTAGAAATAGGTCTGATGTTTGTATTGATCATTATGTACCAATGTAAAAGTATTGATGATCTTTATTTGGGATCTTTGTGGAATCTATTGGTCCCCTTGGTGAAGTGGAGGGCATGCAGTACCATTTTCCCTCGACCTGCTGTCTCAGGAAAATAGTACCGAATGCCCTCCACTTAACCTCGGTGCAAATAGATTCCACAAGATTACTCAATGAAATATTTGTTTTATATCGTTCATTAATATGTTCTTTGTCCATTAATTTAATCTGTACCATGGACCTTGTGATAGTGTACATGCATGCTCTAAGCTCCGAACGCAGGAGCCTGATTCAGATGCCTTATTATTTCTTGCGGCTTGACCAAACCAACAGAAATTCAAGTTGCACCTCGGCCGCAACACCGCGGAGTTCCGACAGCGTGCCCAATGATTTTCCGCTAAAGCCAAAAAGCAGCTGGAAAGAAATGTATCGCATGGATTTTGCGTGTTGCGCATTTACCTGGGATGAATCGGAAATGTTATCGATCACTGACAGCCCGGATATCGATAGTTTAGAGGGAAAAAAAAACTTTTTGACATGACGTCACAAAATAGTACTTTTTTCCCTTTGACGTCATGAAATAGTACTTTTCTTCCTTCTGAGCTCTCCTCCTCCAAATAGTTCATCTATTTGTGGTCATGTGACACCCTTTCAACTAATCAACGAACTGGAATATATTAATGAGGGATATAAAAACAATTCTTTCATGCACAATATTTTTGGAAATACATGCACATTTTGTTATGGAAATGAATATCATTCCCTTCTCGTCCTCTTCTTAGTTGTCACTAGTCAGTACAATGGTTTCAAAATACTTCCTAGTGTTTCATACCCATTGTTTATCCTTGTACAATATTAATGGCATGTAACTAAGCTGTGTTTGAAATGATAAAACATACATGTGCTCGAAATACAAATCTGTCAAATTCACACCATTTCCCATGTTATAGGATGACAGTTTCCTCCAGCACGTGGTAGATCAATGTGGATTACAAAGTTAATCATTAAGGATTTTACTGAAAAAAGAAACAACAACCCAGTACATGTACACTACTGGTATGGACTTCAGCCACTCAAGAATTAAACAAAATCAGCAAGAACATCCAATGTCAAATTGCTATCCTGGAAACAACAGCACTGTACTTTGTTACCTACATGTAGTTTCACTATGAAAAAGCTGCCCCTGAATGGGCCATGACAGAAATATATGTATGAGTTGCTCAAGGATTTTGTGTAAGTGTAACTTGTTCAAATTTATTCATTCACTTCTACGTTTTTGGCCAACAGCATTGTGACATTTTTCTTATGTTTATTTTTCTGTATTAATACCCTATCCCACATCCTCATTAACTTAAATTAAATCCAAGAATTCAAGGTGATCTTTTCAATTGTTTTGGATTGCCCACTCCCAGTTATTATGGTCAGACTCTACAAGAGTTGGCTTATGTTCTAGGCTGTGGAGTGCATGAATACAACCAAGTCTGGAAACAACTCAGTCTGGTAGGAAAGACTCTCTGCCTGCTTTTCCCTCGAAGGAAGCCTCTAGCCTTTATTACCAGACTTAGATGTACATATAGTTGTTTCTAGACTCAGTTGTGGCCACAAACTATTGAGCCTAGGCTAAAATGAATGATAGTTGCAGTGTTTGGTAGCCCCCCTCCCCCCCCCCCCCCCCCCCAGCCCAGCCCCTGAGTCCATGATACCTTGTTGAAACTGGCCATTATTGTTTGCCCAGCGAATACAACTTTGTGTGAGACTGACCTCTGAAACACAAGTGCAAACTTCCTGATGATCTGATAGATTCTGCCATGGATGCACGTGTACTTGTCAAATTTGTGGTGTAGTCCCATTGTGGTCTGGGAGAGGGCATTGCTGGAGATGTACAAGCAAAATTGCATTTTGTGGAAGGAGGGGAGCGGAAGAAACTCCGTCCCTTTGTCCATGTGGTACAAAATAATCTTGATTTTCAATTATAGTGGACACTAATGGTTGATTTCTGAAAAAAGTTTTTTTCTTGTGTGTCTGTTTGGTATTTGTAGGGGGTGGGATATCTACTGCATTCTGAAGAAAGCACAACATAAGAGGGGGAAATAAAGAGGACAAAATTAGGCTTATTTCAAAGTTTATCGTTTTTATATGATATGCTAAACGTACACGTGTAGTAGGGTAACTGATGCTAGCCAGATCTTGAATTCTGAGGTACGGCGGGAGGGATTCACAGGGCTCGAATTACCCACCGGCAAACGGCAATTTGCCGCGATGCCCCCTCTACTTGCCGCGTCGCCCCTCTCAAAATTATGATACTTACGGCAACTTGTTGCCGTCCCCTTTTTCAGTTTGCCGTAATGCCCTTTTCCCCTAAACGTACGGAAACAACATTCTTTCGCACCAAACTAATAACAGCTTCGATTCACAAGCGCATCGGAGCAGTGTCGGTTCATTTTCAAACGTTCAGCGTGATTACAGCCGACTCGACTCGTGCATGCTCGCACCGCAGTGAATGGGATTTTTTTTTTGTAAACACGCTGCCATTCTATTACCCGAACTCACTCCCTCGTACCTTCGTCCGAATAGCCTATGTACGTTACGTACCCGAGTACAACTTCAGGGGGGTAAATGCGATGGGAGAGTTTTCGTAAACAAATGCAATGGACATTCCATTTATTGAACTCAATCCCTCGTATTATTGTGCCCTTCGTGTCAACGTATGTACATCGAAGTAAAGTTTACAGCGGGGGGAAAGTTTCGATACAGGCTGTTACATTACACGCAATGTGCCATTGCGGCTATTTTCCAAGTGCGATGTTTTGGCTCGTTGATCTAGATTGTGAATGAATACGAGCGAATGATTTTGTTTCGAGTTTATCGATTTACGTTTGAAGAAAAATAAATTGTCTGGCTTTATTCGAGGAAGCGAAAAAAATATTTGAAACATGACAAAAAGGGCATTAGGCCATATGGTCTTTTCCCGTTTCAGCAGGTGAAAATGGACATTCCGTTTCCCCATACACTTTGTGTAGCGGTACATGAAAAAGTTTACACAGAAAGTCAATACGCATTGAGTAGCGATGTTAAAATTTGTATCAGCCACTGTACCAACAACTCATTACAATCCACTTCAATCGGATCAATCGGCGCACAAAAAAGATTTTGACAAACACATTTAACATAAATACATCCTCACCTTTCACATTAATAGCATTTTGTCACGATTGAATGGAATGTTGATGGGTAATTTGGAGGGGTTTTGACATCGTTCTGATCAGTCAACGACTTTTTCCCATCCGCCATTATTCGAAAACGCGATGTCTTCAACGTAGAGGGCAGCAACACACGTCTGTGTTCAAAGCCGTATATACATAGGCTATGTGCATGTTTTCCATGCGGCCGACCCCGGCCCGCGCGACGCCAGGGTGAGGGGTACAATCGAGTGCGCTGGAGTCGAGTGCAGTCTGATTATCATGATTGTAGTGAAGTGAGATCGTGTTTTGTGGCCATCTAATCTTTGAATTTCGTTGAGATTCTGGAGTAATTTCTGTTGCTGTTCCGTGTATTTTGAGGAAAAACAAGGCTTCCAATGAAAGTGTTTACATAATTGTTAAAACATTAATTACAAAATCAAGACAAAAATGACAATATATCAACAAAATGTAATTTCATATTTAAAATAAAGGCAACATTTTAACATTTAAAAATAGACAAAAAGAAACCTGTTGAAAAAATTGATATTTTGGGGGCAAATCATACACAATACAGCAACGTTGGTTGATGTGCAGCGTATTATATGCTATTTTACATGCGGCAGCCATCTTGGGAAAACTATCAAATATCAAATAATATGGTACACCCTCCTCCTCTTTTTAAAAAAATCCGGACGATCAACATGTACTCAATTTTACCTGGCCTTACGGCCAAATGAAAAAACAAACAAAACAAAAAATTTTAATGTTTAAGCCGCCAATGGGGGTATGGGTTTGGGAGCCCTTTCATATTTTAGGTATTTGCCTTGGTGCCCTTTCATAATTGTCGGTTTTTGCCTTGGTGCCCCTCTGACCTAACTTGCTGCCCTTGAAAAAAGTGAAAAAAGTGCCCCCCCAAAACTAAAAGTTGCCTGCCCCTAAAACAGGTGACTTTCGAGGCCTGGATTCACATCAAGCTTGTGCTCATACAGTCATACCAATGACTTGATTTATAGAAAAGTGTTATTTGATGTAATATCTGTGGTGAAATTTGTTATTGTCACCCATTTTTGTTTTTAAGTTCATTGCAGATCAGTCTAGAAGTATTTGTGAGATGTTATTTCTTTCACAGGCAGATTTGGCATTGATCCTGAATTTGAGGTGGCCACTGCAAGGCTAGGCTAGATTACATCCTTTGTAAAATCAGCCCCTCCCTTCTTCTCTGTCTCTCTCTCTGTCTCTGTCCTTCTTTTCCTTTCTCTCTCTTTCCTTGCACCCATAGACATGGTTTTGTTGTTCGCCAGGTCTCAGCCAGTCAGACACTCAAATATGTCACCCTGTCTAACCCTGGGATGAGAGTTTTGTGATCCCACAAGTACCAGTTTCGGTGATGACTGTTCTCTACCAGTTTGGCCCATTAATATGTGTAGGATCTGTGTGTGTGTCAGTGTGCGTGGGATAGGTGGTGGGAGGGGGGGGGGGGGGGCAACACACCCTGCAGTATAACAGGTTGCATGCACAAGCGATCATAGAGGCTACAACTTAGGGAGTAAAATAGAGAAGAGGGAAGTGAATGGGTGGGGAATAGTAGACACATGTATTATTTGTTGCAGTTCAGAACCAGACATTGGCTGGAACTACAGTTCAAGTTTGCTGCAAAATCTCAACCACACGTACACGTGCATGTACTTGCACAATGCTGCATGTACTAATTGCTTGTAAATCTGTCTTACCGCTAGTTTCTAGACAAGCAGAAAGGAGAAAAGTGCAGACTTACACTGTTTAGGTTTCTTTTTTTTTTCATGCAGTTTTTGAGGCCTAGTTGTGCAGATGTAAGCACATTCAAAGTGGGAGAGCGTGACCTGGGAAAACATAAAGTCTGTGTACATTCTGCACATGCATGCTGTTTCGTAGGCACAAACTAGAGTAGCCCTGATTTATACCAAATTTTGTTGTGTAAATCTGCCTGGAGTTTTGATACCTGCTATGCGTGGGGAAGCTAATCTTGACAGAGAGGCGAAAATCGTTCTCCTTCATATTTGGGGTGTTTATATCCAAGGAGGGTGCATGGTTCTTTTATTATTAGTAAATGAAGTTGTTTAAAGGTGGCATCCTAAATGGATGTGAAATGTTGTGCCATAGTTGTGAAGTAGAATTTCCTTCTCATATCATACATACAAGTGATTATGTTGGGGTAGGGCTATGCTGTTATGAAGCATTGACACGTATGGGCAAAATTAGAGCCCTCTCCATAATTGATTTTGTGCATGGTATTGAAACTTGGTGGCTCAGCAAGGGGCCCATTGAGTGATATTTGACCATAAATGTATGCTACTAAGATTACATATTAGTCTTTCCTTGCCAAGAGAGTTTACACATAAAGAAAAAAGATAACCCAATAAGTATGGATGTGGTGTTCACAACAATTGAATGAACATTGGCAAGAGCCTCTGGCTGCTGTGATTATTGTCAAATTTATATTTACGAAGTGTTCCTTATAAGGCTCTTCCAGACCACAAGACTTGTATGCTTAACAGGTTTCGGTGCAAATGTTATCTGTAGTGCTTAAGAAATTGACTTCATTCATTTTTTTTTAACCTACTGTTAACATATTACAGCTAAATCCTGGTTCATTTTAGATCAATTGATTTGGGGAAGTGGCAGAATATGATAACTAATGTATTTAAAAGTTCCATGTGGTCACTTTATTAAAATCCACCCCCTTGACAAATCACTAGTTTTGACCCCCAAATGAATGAATTTGACCACATTTTTGGCAGGAAGTTTGCTAGGGAGAGCTATTTAATCAGCCCAAGATGGTTTCTGTGCTGTGTCTTCCTTTTAGCAGCGCAATCTGGAAACCATATGTTGCAGAATTTGTCTCCTACCACAGTATCGAGCTATTCATGAAGGGTTAGCTCCCAAAACCTCTAATAGCATATCCCATGCTATGCTTTGCTATGCTACACGTACACCAGTAGACTCCCATAGTAGCAGCACACATGTGTATTTCCTTCACTTCACGTGGGCCCTATACAACCCATGTGCAATACACAGTACTCACTCCATGCCTATTCACTCTGTACATAAGTCTATGCTTCTGAGCACACACCCATTCATAGGGCACACTCATGCATGGAGCCACACACACACACACACTCACACAGAGTACGAGTAGGAACACATACACACACTCACACACACATGCACACACAAGCTGTGTGCCATTCAGAATGCATGTAAAAAAGAGGAGGTGGAAAGGGCACTGCTGTGTGAAGCTATTGCCCACACATAACCTCCAGATGACCTTGCCGTGGATTCTCTATGTCAGCATTCCATAGTGATTTACTGTGCAGGGATTGTACATGCAGTACTACTAAACATGTCTGCTGGTATACCCCCTTCTCTCTTGCTCCTTCTATATCTCAGTTTCTGTTATATTTCTGTTTCTATCTGTATCTTCTGTCTCTGTCTTACAAGTACTCTTGAGTCTAAGTCTACAATTTATTATCATTCTACTTTTCTCTGCCAGTCTGTTCATCTACATTTCGGTCTCATTCTCTGTTTTCCTGTCTTGCTGTCTCTGTCTGTTGCTCTGTCTCAGTCTCTGTCTTTCACCCCCCCCCCCCCCCTCTGTCTCCACCACACTTTTCCCACTCTCTCCCCCTCTCTTCTTCTACCCCCTCTCCTCCTCCTCCTCCCCCCCCCCCCCCACTCTACCCCTTCTCTCCCTCTTTTTCTCTCTACTCTTTGGTTTTTATTGTCATTCTCTTCCTGCCCACTTACTGTACAATTTAATCATGCTTCACACATTGCTGTAGCCTGGTTTTCAGGCTGTTGGGCATTGCTAATTCAAATTTAAAGAGAAGGGTCTGATATTTACAAGACTAGTCACTCGTTTGTTCTCCCCTCTCTCTTTTTTAATAGTGAGCTGGTGAAGGAATAAAGAATCATTAGTCTACTGCAGCCAGACCGGTTTATTGAATATTGACATTTGGATTGAAAATGCCCGAAAGCCTGGAAACCAGGCTAACAATGTGGCAAAATTCAAGTGCACATGTTATCACCCAGTTTTTTAATTGTATGGGAGAGTCACATGAATGAACTACATTGCTGTTTGCACAATATACCTGTTGGGCATCGACATATGGTCTAATACTTATAGGAGACCAGCATTTCTGTACCTGCACAATTATTTCTGTGTCATACATGTATGTGGTAGGAATGATTGGTTGAATATTTGAGTCAATACACTAGATAAAAATGTGGAGACTGACACACATAGTTTGATACATTGCTTGGGAATGAAAATCCAAAATAAGATCACAAATGTACTTTGCCAATTAATTAAAGCGATAGAGCAAGCAAGGATGTAACATTGAAAATTTATATGACATTTTCTTGTTCTTCAGCTACTCAGCTTTTCACTTGTGTGTACATGTAGTAGGCTAATCATAGATTCTCTGTCACATTTTATCACCATTCATGCCTCCAAAGATAAGTGCAAGGTTGTGCATATATCGTTATATTTTATTTGGTCAAAGGTAAAGATGACAAGCACTTCAGCACAAGTTCCTATCTCATCCGATTACAATTTTGAGATCAATTTCTTTATATTCCCAAGTCAATGAGCATGGGACTTCTGATCTCAGCAGAAAGCCTGTGTGGTGATTCTAAATCTGAAAATCTTTTCTACTAATATCCATAACCTCTAGTTTTTAATCAGTTAGAACAGGCATCTACCAGCAACTTTTAAAATGAATATGGAGCCTACATGTTTCCAAATTATACAAAATTATACCTGTAGACCAACAATATAAACATGTGAAAACTACAATCTTTGATGTTTTGCATACATACTACATGCCAGCCATCCTGTGGTAAAAATCTGTTACAAAAGCTTTTATAGGGCTCAGGGGTGTCCAGAATAATGCACCCTTTACTCTCTCAAGGTTTATGCATTTAAAGATAAAGATAGGTGCTAAATCGTGTGATATTGGCATAGTACACTGATAAACAAAGTCATGATAAAACAGTGACATCACTCCTTTGTATTGTACAAGGAAAGTAGTTCAAAGTAAAAGCCCTTGTAAGATTATCTGAACTCCTATAAACAATGCTATTGGAATGATTCGTCTTATTTTCCTCCCACTAGCTGCTTTTTATATGAGAAATGTTACATTTAACAAACATTTCTAGTGTTTAGACTGTATGTACCACTCACAGTTTTGCACTTAGGATACACATGCTGGTAGGTCTAATTTAAACAGTTTTTATATTTTATTATCTTTTTTTGTGAGGGGGGGGGGGAAGACAAACATGTCGTGCACATGTACATTTGCATTGTATGTATTAGTCTATTGAGTCTTTTCATTGTAGATTACATGGTATCAAAGCTATTGTAACAAGCATGTGGTTGTGCAAATGTAGGTCAGAGTACACCGCCCACACATGCTTCTAACATGTACATGTACAGTATGTGCCCACTTACATGTACCTGGGCATGTCTATTTTAACAGTGTTTGTTAGTACCCTTTTGAAGCATGATCTCTACACAATAGTCCTATACAACTCAGTGCTGGTACTAGTAGTTTATGCAGCAGAGACTAGGTGACAAAAGCTACATGGCACTCGCATTGTGGCCATGAGAGAGGTATGAACCATAGACTAGACAGTGCCCAGCATGCTACAGGAAGTGGTTCTCTCCACACATTGTTCCCAATGGTTGGGTGATAATGGCATTATAACCAGTTACACAGTGTACACGTGTACTAATGGTACACATGTGCATGCATGCTGGTACTGTAGTACATGTACATTGTACGTGTAGTATTACAGTTGCTACTGCACTGGGATAGGCTGAAATCAGGAAATTGTCCTAAATAAGAGCGATGTTTCCGAATCACAAGGATGTAGCATATATTTGAAATATTGTACAGAATTATATCTTATAAAATATGATATAGTTTGCCAACAATTTAAAGAAACAATTTATTTGTTAGACCACTGTGTAAACAGTAATGCATCATCAAATCTGTGTAGCAGCCTTCCTCAAATAAATTGCAAACTGCTGTGTTTTTTGGGAAAATATATTCTGTGCATTGGCATGCAGATAACAAATAATGCAGGGGGGGGGGGGGGGGGTCAGGGGGATTAAGACCCCATGAACAAAAAAAGACACCCCCCCCCCCCCCTGACTTATAAGAGAGCTGCTGTGAAAATGTTTCTTCCTTGTATGGTACATGTATAATTTAGAGGCTGTTCACTTCATCAGACTACCTGGAGGCTTACATGTAAATGTAGCCCTCACAAATAAATATTACACTTTTTCCCTTGTTGCCATGTTATACAAGTACACTGAAGGATTGTTCTTCTGATTTCCATGCACTATGATATCACAATTCCTGTTCATTAGGTGGAACCATCCATAAAGGAAATGGGGATGTGTTTGTCTAAAAAAAACCATTTCCTTTTTATTCATCTGTGGTATTTGAGGAGGTAATTAGGACG
The DNA here is from genome assembly GCA_963669155.1 of Arbacia lixula. Taxonomy (NCBI): domain Eukaryota; kingdom Metazoa; phylum Echinodermata; class Echinoidea; order Arbacioida; family Arbaciidae; genus Arbacia; species Arbacia lixula. The sequence continues at coordinate 13,933,875 of OZ022589.1, forward strand.
GGGAAAACCACACTGTGAAAGTGGAAATTGCAACGAATTCGCATTGGAATCATATGTGTTTTGCAATTAAGAAAGGAGACACTTAATGATGTACATGGTACTTCACGTGTCAGGGGGAACAATTACTTGTGGGGGCGGGGTGGAGATCAGTGGAATTCTCTTCCTAACAGAGGCTCGTTTGTGATTTGCCAGGGCTCTTTCTTGCATTAAAGTAGACATAAGAGCACGATCACAAAAATTGAGATTTTTACATCACTAGAAAGCTTTCAGCCTAAATAACATCGATAAGAAACTCAAATGCATCAGAACGAAATGAAAATATTACAATAACCGATTTAACCTAACTAAATCTGGAGGTCATTGACGAGCCGATTCTCACGCAGTGAATTCGGTACCTTTGACATGACGTAACGTCATGGGTGCATTTGTTAGGAGAGTGCTGGGGAGTGCTGTGTTGTGTAGAAAGTCGTAGTAAATAGCACTGTTGTTTCTGAGCTTATTATAGTATTACGAGTCGATTTATTTGATTTCTCCTTATTCAATTATAATAAATAAATAATGGAAACATGTCATATAACCACAATATCATTTTTATACCGTGAAAGATACTTTTTAGGATGGGAAACGAGTGGTGTGTGCGAGGGTATTCGGTATACGAATCAATGCAGTATATATCACACTAACTTGGAGCAAAAGTAGATCATATGGTAGTGTAGACATTTTAAACTGGGACCATTCCTCTCATCAATCATATCCGACAGCCTTCATATTCATACCAAGCGATGTATTTGAGATAAGGATGGTCAAAAATGAAGTTTGATCACAATTTCTCGACTGTTGAAATACAAGCTGACGATATTTGTGATGGAATATTCATCCGCGAGTGATGCGATTTGCGCATCCAGCTAAGCAAGCGAATCTTGCACAGAAGCGAGCGGATCGAAATCGGCAAGGTTGCATGCGCCAGGTCTGTCGGGCTGGCACACTGCACGCTCCGCTATAAGTTATGCGTTTTTCATCGTTTTCACCGGAGCTGCGCGCGACACTGTTTGTAGTGTACTAGCTATAGGAAATTTACAATTTGTTGGACAAAAGACGGCTTTTGTACTTCGGAGTGGGTGTCGGTGTTTGGATACATGATGGAAGACGACGATGGTTCATCAGGTCACGAGAAAAAGGGAAAGAGGAAGGCAGAATTGAAGGATTCTGGGGGGTATCGGTGTATGGTGATGCACTGCTCATCGAACTACAAGACAACCACCGTACATACTATGCCCGGCCCCATGCCTCGACCAGGAGGGAGGTTTACCACCTATCAGATGAGTTGGGTAAATTTCATCAAAAGACACCGTGTGTTTGACCACACACGTGTTAAGCACATTCACGTCTGCAGCCTCCACTTCGATAGAACGCAATATGACCAGACGCAGCTGAATATGTTTGAAGTGGGACTTCGAAAATTGCCTCCAAAGCTGCTGCCGAATGCTGTCCCTCACATCTACAGCCCTCCCATTCCTGGCACTGATAGCGCCAGTGCCAGTGGTGACACTGACAGACATTCTAACACTGACAGTGGCAATCTTCTGAGACCGAGGTCAAAAATTGCTAGCCCTCCATGTCCTCCCCTCAACGTTGGCCCGTCTGCCACATCATCGACATCAGATGACGTGGCCATGGATGACAGCTCTTCAGCTCTGGAGCCGGAGGCAGTTGAACCTGAGCCTACTGCTGGAAGTTCAACCTCGCCTACTGCTGGAAGTTCAACCTCGCCTACCTCTCATGCACGTAGCCGTAGGAAACGACAACGAGCTTCATATAGCCGGAAGAAAGTGAGCAAAACCCTATGATTAATTTTTTGTTGTTGATTAATCTGTCTAAAGGCCACCGCACCGGTCTGTACGTGACCCAGTTTTTCATTAAAACATAAAATTTGAAATGATGCGAATATTGAGAAATGGAACATTTAGAATTTACTATTGTTTGTTTTAAATCATCGTACAAATATTTTATGCTCAAATCTACATGCTTCCATCCTTATAACAGGGAATTTAATATCTAGTAGTATAATGACATCATAGCAATCGTACGCTAGGCTACAATTTGAAACTATTTCAGGCCTTCATGTAATAATATTATTGATATTGTTATAGTATTCTTATGGTTAATTTGAAGCTTTTCCTTCACATTTTCAGTAAATTAGCAGAATAAGATTTGTGCCGAAATCAATTCGTGGTCCAGTTGTAAGGTGTGCGGTGCGATGGCCTACATCTATCACATTGTGTGTGTTTGAGTTGACACATTAATAGCCCCCCCCCCCCCCCCCCCCCCATCGCACCACCTATAGGTGCGGTTATGGTGCCCTGATTATGATCATTCTAGCACACACAGTTCTCAATTTTCTTTATTTAGTTTAGAATGAAATTGTTGATCTCCAAGCAGAAGGATAAGAGAGAGCATTGCCAGTATATAGGCCTACAGAGAATGTTGACTCAATGAAAGAGTGTTCCTTTCAGATAATACATTGTAACTCTAGATTTAATCTTTGCATAACTATTTGATAGGTTGTATTTGTTCTGCTGTTTACATTTTCTTGACCTAATTACATTTTCCCACCAAAATTATGACATGTGATGAACAAACTTTTCTATTTTATTTGACAGGAGGTTGTGGAGATAACCCAGGAATATGCTAGGAAAGCAGAGGAGGAGCGAGCCTCAGCACGTACGAAAGATATTCTTTGGCGCAGTAAAGGTTTCCAGTGCTCGGTGAAGGTAAGTGAAATTGTACTACAATAATGCAAAATTCTTTGAAATTCAGGTTACCCTTTTTCTTTACCTCACACTGAAAATCCAGGAACACATGTTAGTTCATGGCGATGCTGGAATTTTATTTATTTCTTTTAGGCAACTTGTCAATGAGTGTAGTTGAAGTAATATGCTGCCTCAGATTGTTTGATAACAAAGCCAAAGTGTTATAGTCTCAATCGAGATATTTGCACAAACTGAGTTGATTTTAGCCCCAAGACATGTTTGCACAAACTGGCAACTTGAACCTAGGTTGTACATCAAAAATATGTCTTCTTCGATTGTCATTCATGACTCAAAAGTTTTTATGGATATTGGTTAAAAAGGAGGGAAATGAAGAACAATTTTTCTCTGCATGTTAATTGTGAATGGCCATCAAGACTGTTCAAATCAGGAAAAGCAGAATGTAATATACATTAGTGTCGAATGCATACTCCTTGCAAGGATACTAATTGTACTAGACCTGGTAGCGTAGCAAAAGTAACTCAAGAACTGTCACTTACTGTTATCCAAAATAAAAAATTATTTCAACTTCATGTGCCTGTTTACATGTAGGTTTAAATGTTTTATGAGTAACTATTAATGTACTGATGTTTTTATTTTCAGATGGTTCATCGGAGTGTTGGAATACGGAAACAGAGGCGAACCTGCAAATTGCAAGTAAAGCCCATCACTGTGTCAAAGGGTAAGTGGGGAAAATGATCAAAGCAAGTCTGTGTGATTTTTTGTTTCTTAAGTTTTTCTGTTTTGATGTTGTTGTGTAGTTTCCAAGAGTGCCTTCAAAGTAATTCTCTCTTGAATTTTACATTCCATATCGAAATATCGTAATAGTTCATGACATTTACTTTAATAGGGGAGCCTACACCCTACAAGCTTTGCTTTTTAGTCGGCCCTCCTTCACTTTCAATTTGTATTATCTTATTCATTGTATTATGCAAGTATATTTATATGTATATTGATCTGTTAAGTTAACTATACCATCATTGTAAAAATTGAAAGAGGAGAAATAAATGAATTGAATTGAATTGAAAAATAACCTACATGTAGTGTAATATGGAATGTAGCACTTATACGTTTTTCTTTTTTACTTCGTTCACGACAGGAAAGCAAGTGAATTTTCCGAAAGATCGAGCAGTAAATCTTTGCGATGCCGTTACACAGACTGAAGGCAGTTTTGTGTTGAAAGCAGCAAACCAACATGACGATGAAGAAGCAGTGGATGATGTCGAGGATGAAGCAGCGGATGAACCCGGTGATGATGAAACCAAAGACCCCACGTATGTACCAGGTGAAGAGACTAACTCACCACGCAAGGAAGGGCAGACAAGGTACATTTTTTTTTTTTATTCTATCATTTGACAAGAATGCAATATTACCCTGCACAAATATTTCATTGAGTCTCTCATTTAGAAATATTTCATTTCTTACATTACTGCAATTGAAGACTCATTTATTTCTCTTGCCGTTTTAGGTGAAGCTTTTGTTAAAATTCAAATCTGTTTTACAGCCAGAAAAGCCATTTATATACCATTAAACAACATTTACATGTAGGGTGAATATGCATCGGCATGTGAGCGATACAGGCAGATTCAAGTGTATTTGTCTTTTCCCATCCAGTAATGCCTATTTTGTTAACATAGTTATTAAGGGTAGATTTCAATATGCTTGAATTCCTGAATTCTTTTTATTAAAATTTTCTATTTGTTGTTTTGCGTCTTCTATGCAGATCTGAACCAAAGAGCCCATTACTCCAGGATAAGTTCATCGTGTTCGAGACGAAATTGATGGAGCTCTTTGAAGTGTGCATTTCTTGCATTTCCAAGAATGTGCATGTGGAGAAGGTTTCATCTCAATCTTTGGGATCGGTAGTGCAGGTGCTAGCAACCTGCCTAGACTGTGGTCACCGGCGGGAATGGACCAGTCAGCCAAAGGTTGGAGACTTTTATGCTGGAAACATGCTTTTGTCTGGAGCAGTTCTGTTCGGGGGAGCAAGTCCCAGTAAAGTTCTTCGTGTCTTGCGACACATGAATGTCAAGGCCATCACGGTAGAGACATTCATGAAGCACCAGCGAGAATACCTTCAGCCAGCTATAATCAGAGTAGCCAAGGAGGAACAGAGGAAGCTGATTGATGAACTTCCAGATGGGGAGCCTCTCATCCTTGGTGGTGATGGCCGGTCTGACTCTCCAGGCCACTGTGCGAAGTACGGGTCGTACACCTTGATGGATCTCAAGAGGAACAAAATCTTGGATGTGCAATTGGTCCAGGTATTGCAAAAAAAAATTATTACAATTCATAATTGGGTATGTGGGTGAATGCTATGTGAATGGGATAGATAAAGTCACAGTGACATGCATCATTATATAAATATATTTGGATGCAAAGCTAAAACATTTTTATGCCTCGCCACGAAGTGGCCGGAGGCATTATGTTTTCGGGTTGTCCGTCCGTCCGTCCGTCCGTCCGTCCGTCCGTCCGTCCGTCCGTCCGTCCGTCCGTCCGTCCGTCCGTCCGTCCGTACGTCCGTCCCGAATCCGTTTAGGCAATATCTCGAGAACCGTTAACCAGATTTGCTTCAAACTTAGTACATGTGTGTATTGCATGAAACCAATTAAGTGTGTAAAATTGGGGTCAAATCTGATTGAGGTCAAAGGTCAAAGGTCAATGAACTTTGTAAAAATTGCCCAAAAATGACCTTTTCCACAATAAATCCAAATCCAAGGATGCAATTCTCATTAAACATGGTACAAAGATAGATGACTGCTTGGAGATGGACTAATGACATTTTTGGTAAAATTCCTGAAAGGTCAGAGGTCAAAGGTCAATGAAATTTGTGAAAATTTGGCAAAAATTGACCTTTTTCACAATAAATCCAAATCCAAGGATGCAATTCTCATTAAACATAGTACAAAGGTAGATCACTACTTGGGGATAGACTGGTGACATTGTTGGTAAAATTCCTGAAATTTCAGAGGTCAAAGGTCAATGAACTTTGCCAAAATTGGCTAGAAATTGCCCCAAACTTTAAACTTTTCACAATAAATCTAAATCCAATGGTGCAATTCCAACCAAACATAGTGAAACGATGGATCACTCCTTGGGGGTAGACTGGTGACATTGTTGGTGAAATTGCTGGAAGGGCAGAGGTCAAAGGTCAATGAACTTTGCAAAAATTGATATTTTTTCACAATAAACCCAAATCCAATGTCGCAATTCTAACCAAACATGGTACAGAGATGTATCATTTCATGGAGGTAGACTGGTGAAAGTTTGGGCAAAACTCCTGAGAATTCAAAGGTCAAAGGTCAATGAACTTTGCCAAAAATTAGCTAAAAATTGCCTTCAAAGTGATAATTCTCAAAATATATCCAAATCCAATGGAGCAATACCAACCAAACATGGTGCAAAGATGGATTACTACTAGACTGATGACATTTTTGGTGAAATTTCTCATAGGTCAGGGATCAAAGGTCAATAAACTTTGCCAAAATTGGCTAAAAATTGCTCCCAAATAGATATTTTTCACATTGAATCCAACACTAATGATTCAATTCAAACCAAACATAGTACAGAGATGTATCACTTCATGGAGGTAGACTGGTGAAGTTTGGGTAAAATTCCTGAAAAGTCAAAGGTCAATGAACTTCACCCAAAATTGGCTAATTTTAAACAAACTTGATACAAGGATGGATTTAGACAGACTGGTTAGATTGACTAAAGTCAAAGAAGTAAGAGGTCAAAAGTCAGTGCTAAACTTGAAAAAACACGTGATATTTTTATTTCACATACGAGCAATGGTACATTGCCCACCAAACATACACATTTTCTGAGAATAGCAAAGAGGCGGAGGCATATTTATCGACTGCGTGGCAGTCGAATTGCTCTAGTTTTCTATAAGCCACATTACTGTTTCAAAAGGTATTTCTTCAACTCAGAATTGTTCATTAAAATATTGATGCAATGTTTAACAATATCAAAATTCATAATTGGTTATTTGGGTGAATGCTATGTGAATGGAACAGATAAAGTTTTGTAAATGAATTTGGGTGCAAAGCTTAAAATATAAGCCATATTATGGTTTCAAAAGATATTTCTTTAACTCAGAATTTTTCATAAAAACTTTGATGCAATGGGTATCAATTTGCCAAATTCTACCTATTATATTTCCTATCTTGGTATTTAAATTGCTGCTTCCTTTTCTTTTCTTACAGAGCAATGAAGTTCGCAACAGCAATGCGATGGAGTTGGAAGGTCTGGCGAGGGGACTAGCTAGTCTGAAGGAGAAGGGGGTCAACGTACATATGCTGGTGACAGATCGACACCTCCAAGTGGCCAAATGGCTCCGAGAGAATGAACCTGACATCAATCACAGATATGATGTGTGGCACATTGCGAAAGGTATGCATGAAGTACTTTAATTTCCTATTATATTCCTTTGTTTTTATGTTTTGATACACTTCATGTTGAATTCCCGATCCTTTCTGCATTGTACCCCTTCTTTTTCAGAACATGGTGGGGGAGGGGGGAAGGGGGAAGTCACCCAAGGCTTCTCAATGAGAAGTTATATCCTGTGAAAGAATGATTTTATTTTATGTTACTCTAATAAGTAATTTTAATGTTACTCTAATAAGTAATAGTTCTTCTTCATGCAGAGATAATTTGTTACTATTATGCACAGATGGTTTTGAATAAGAGAATTGGTTGGATTCTGGGACAAAAAAAATACATGGGGCTTGGGCAATTTCGCCCCTGAAATGATTAAAAGAGCCCTGGAAAATGTTAAAAGAGCCCCGTAAATTCCTAAATTCCTATACTGTAGACCCAATGTAAAACTGTAACCAACTTGGCCAATGTGCTGAAAAAGTAGCCCCTGAATATTTGGAATTCATATTTTCCCTGGTTGGATTATTATCTTAGGTCTGAAGAAAAAGATCATGGCAGTCTCCAAGCTCAAAGATTGTGGAATCGTTGGCAGATGGAAGAGGTCCATCAACAACCATGTCTACTGGTGTGCATCATCAACCCCGGATGGTGATGGAGAGGTCATTGTGGCCAAATTCAAGTCCATCCTCAATCACATCCGGAACATCCATGACAATCACAGCGAAGTCTACCCTGCATGCTCTCATGGAGAGGATCCTGGACAAAGGGAGTGGATGAGGCAAGGTTAGTATTACTAGATCAGTTTTCTATATTTGTTAAAGATTAGTGGATGCAAAATGGTAACTGCTTGATTGGTATTACAAACAATTGCCACTTTTGGCTTGGTAAGATTTGCAGGGAGGCGATTATAACAATTTAATGATGCCCTTGTTCAATCTTGATGGTTTAGGGTGGTCTTTAGCTTTAATGTGCAAGCATTCAGGTTGTCACACTATTTAGGCAGGAAAATGGCCATCCTAAATTTAGTGTGAAAAGAATATGAACTGAACTTACCTACATCCAATGCTGATGTATGGTACATTGGGTGTGCTGAGTTAGATTTGGATTGGCTTTGATAAGAGAACATATTACCTAAGAAGTGAGTCAATATCAAAGGTCAATTAATTTGGTAATGCCAATTCACAGAAAATGAAGATACATTGTGTCTTATGCCATGATGAGAAAGGGTTAGGATACAACAATTAGTGGCTGTAAGGGGTATGCAGAGGTATATAAAGTACCTAAGTGATGTTGTTATATCCATTGCTATGGAGGTTGCTGGTTCTACACAACATTACTCAAGTGAGAGTTCCAGTGGTCTGATATTGTCTAACGGGCTAGTGTCAGGCACTCCCAAAGATGTTTGCTCTATACTTATGGACAGTAGTACTGTACTGTAGTTAAGAACCAGTTGTCTTGACAATACGGTTATGTGACGTAACACTTCGGTACTCTATAGATATACATCACATGTAATAATTTATTTATCAAATCCTTTTTCATTTGAGAAGGCATTGTGGATGTAAACACAAAATTGTACATGGAGTCAAAGAAGTACAGTAAGGGATGACAATGTTTTATCTTTTGTCTGTTTTTTAATTTCTTTAAATACTCAGGTACGAAAGCATTCGAAAAGCTGTCTGAGGAACTAACAAAAACAAGACTGCTGAATGACATGAGGAAAATGTCTCCTGTTGACCAGACCAGTTCCGTCGAGGCTTTCCACAGCGTGATGCTGTATTGGTGCCCTAAAATGCTGGCATACTCGTATGCTGGGATGAAGTGCAGGTAAAAAAAAAAATATGCATGTCTATGTAGGCAATTCTTGTGTTGAATGAGTGTAGAAGTATGTGTATTAGAGAAATGGTGAATGAAAGTTAATGGCCCTCAACCTCATTACAAAGATTGCTATGATATTATTCTTTATCACCATCACATTCTTGGAGTTAAGGCTTTCAATTTGAATTGAATAGATTTAAAGTCTTTAGATATAGGAAACTCGATAGTGATACCATGGTAAAAAAGAAGGTCATCTAATACTAAGATTGATTACAGTTCTTATTATTCTATGTCCTCTGATTATTTGCAGATTACATCTTGCCGCCCTGCACTGGAATGAGAATGCTGGTCGATGTCAGGCAACCAAGGCAGATGGGACACCAATGTACCGCATCAACTACCCAAAAGCCAAAGAAGGTGGCCACACAGTTTCCAAAGTGTTGACAGCTTGCACATTCAGTGAGTGTATTTCAACCTCCCTTTGTTACATTTAATTTGAAAGTGTTTATATCAATGATTTATGTCTTCTGTATTTTAGATAATTGATATTTTGTAAGGTAATAAAAAAGATTAGTTAATTATGAGGAAGTAACCTTCAAAACCATTCGCTTAGAGGTCTGCAGTGTTAAAAAAATTTGCCATGCATGTGTGTATACATCTGGATCCTGAATGATAATTAGGCCGATGCATTGAATGGTGGGAATGTAATGCGATTAAAAAAAAAAAATGAAGGATTACAAAGCAGATTTTCAAAAGTTATTGTAGCTACATTTTCTGTTTTTCTCATATTTTTACATTGAAGTGAATAGAAGAGAAGGGAGTGCTTCTTGCTTATATTTTCTTGAATTTCTTTTGAAAATTTTATTTAAAAAAAAAAAATGCTGTTTAATCGATGAAATACAAGATACTATTGAAATTAATGTGATATTTATTTCAACAGATTATGTGAGAACACTCATGGACGAGACGATGCATCTTGTGTCAGGAAAGCAAAAGATCCGGTCTACGATTCCAGAACTGGAGGGAAAGGCGTCTTTGTGCTCAGGAGTTGATCGTCCAAGTAAAGCAGAGGCTGTCGAAGAGTTGCCTGAACATCGTCGATTCAGGAAGCAGTAGAGATGACATCGTTGACATCAACCCATCTATTCCTGGAAAGGAAGCTCTCAGACAAGTACCTGATTTGATTGGTCACGATCTAAGTGCAGCAGGTCAGAACTTTTACTAGTACTGTCCCCGTGAACGTACACATGGATTGAAAGTACACCAAGGAAGCTCCTTGGGTAGACATAAGCAAGCTAGTTCATGGATCTGTTGTAATGACCATTACTTTTGTGTAGCTAACAATGGCCTTCATACATGTATATAGGCCTTCTTTTTCAAGCAATGTGTAGTGCTGAAGGAGTTGTATGTTGCTGATGTACCTGTCATTGTGAGGTATATAGTTATCCAGGAGACTGACACCCCATGTATTTTCATCTGCTTTACACACCAAACTTTTACCCCCCCCCCCCCCCCCCCTGCCCTTAATGTCATAAAGAACCCACTGCCACACACTGATAGGCATGAGCACATGGATACACGAGAAGTGCATGTACAATGCACAGCTTGATAGCTCCATGCAACCATGAAAGTTCAGTCACGACAACAATCTGTTCTAAGAAATAGACTCAACTTTGGACAATATTCACCTTACAGAAGGCTGAACCATGCAAATTTACCTGCATTTGCTATGTGATTCATTGACATCTGAAAATCACACACTTTGCAGTGTCCTTTTGCAGTATATATGTGTTTATTAATACACATGGCATTGTTGCTACTCATTGTGGCTTGATAACATCGAAACTGGAGTTTATCTTCAAATGTTTGATTATGCATAACTTTCATGCAGTTCCCGTAACTTGCCAGAAGAGTCTTCCTTTTCCTCAGACATGTTGCAATGATATGATATATTCAGTGAGAATGATCTCATTTATACATTTATTTTTATTGTGGAAGGATTTACTGACATCCAGTTATTGCAAGATAATGGGCTTCATATAGAATATCGCTGTCCTTTTTCCCTTATTCTTGTTTGGTGAATGTGTTCAACTACTTTTCATTGTGAGATGAACATTACCTGAAATTGTAATCTTTGCAGTGTTGTACTGCATCAAACGTTTGAATAATGGAATCGTCGATGCACGTTAGAGAGCTTGATATAATTGAAACTGGAGCTTATCTTCATATGGTTGAATAAATACATGTTTAACAATGACACAGTTGCTGTTACTTGCCAGAAAAATTTTACTCATGTTGCAATAATATGAAATATTCAGTGAGATTGAACTCATTTAATATCTTTATCGTAGAAGTATTTACTTAGTATTTGCCAAATGAATAATAAGGTCTACATATATACATGCACACCTGTATATGTAGATGTTATTTTGCCTTCATGTTGTTTGGTAAGATTGTCTAACGCTTGATATTTTCAGAAGATTGTCAGAGTCTTTGAAGTGATAAAAGTTCTTATGCATTATTTTCCAAACTCTGTCCAGTAATGAAAACCGATGTTTACCATTTTGTGTACTTGTAGATACATTTCATTTGTAATTTTAAGATTTTGTTTAGACAAAAGGGTTCAATGGCATTGTCTCTGGTGACAATGACAATTGCTCTGATTGAAAATCTGCACATTAAGAGAAACATACAACCCTCTTCAAAACTAAATAAACCCAATCCTTATCTTTATATAGTTTTGAACCAAAAACACTTATTACAATCCTAATTCTAATAATATGCATTCTGAGGTATTACGACCAGAGCAATTGTTGCAGGGCAAATGTTGTATCACCACCAAAAGATGGAAGTTTGTGTAATATAGGTTGTCTCAAGATTTCGTTTGTCAATACATGTATTTGAAAAAGAAGTTGGATGGTATGTGAAATTGTTGTTGATCTGAAGAAAAAAATGAGACTTGCCTCTAGTTCTTAAGGTATAAGAATGTCCTGTTACATGCATATGTAAGTATGAAATGAAGGTGGAATACTGACTTGTTGCAGTTATGAGACAAGTAGATTTGTATCATGTATGTTTATCTAAAAGATTATCTGATCTACAGACTTTATAAAGTTTACTCTTATGATTTACATGTATTACAAAGCAATAAGTACTGTACATCTCAAGATCTACACCTTACCAGAGAGTATGTTTTGAGCCTTTCGATATTCTTTGTTGTGTGTTAGTATTATCTTTAAAACAAGACTTATATTTGTCAAGTTTATTTGATTAGATGCTTGGTTCTTTTTAACAACACATGTAATTCTCAACATCAATAACTTATGAGACAGGATTTCTTGAGATGTTGGATGCGATGAAAAAAAAAATGTATCTAGAGGGATTATGAAAGAAATTGTTTGACAGTGGGCTTGGTTCTTATCAACACCTTATTTGTACATGTACATGTACTTTGTAAATATTTGTTCACATTATCAGAAGCCTTTGGAATGATTTTTTTCTTCATTAGTACATGTATACAGGTATTTGTACTTATGTACTTTTTAGTGTTAGTTTTTGATCGATTTTTTTTTTTTGGGGGGGAGCTTTTAGATTGCCCCCAAAAGAGGTTTTTATTTGTTTTGCCTTTTGGATAAGGCAAAGTTGGTTGCTTGTTGGACTGTTCTTCATCCATATTGATGATTGGAGATGACATTTGTTTTAACCAAGAGGTATATATATTTATATATATATATATATATTTATAAATATAATTCATGTGTATTAAAGAAACACATCTTAATTGCTTTGTTTTGTATGAAATAATTTATACATGTAGTCTGGAGTGAGATCAAATTTGGGTAAGAAGTATGTGCCACTGGGGTACTAGGGGCGAGTGTGAACATACCTTCCCTATCCCCTTCCTGATTTTATTTTGTGAAACATGTGCATATGTCTTTAAATATATTTTTCTTTCAGTCGCTAACAATAAAAAGTTTATTACCAAATTTTGATTTTTTTTTTTTTTTAAGGACATCTATTTCGGGATTGCAGACCCTTCCAGCATATTTGTTATCTTTTTGGTCTCACCACTGGCCATGACCCCATGGTTGTGGAGTAGAAAAACATCAAGAATTAGAAGGATCTTTACTTTGATATAGTGGGAGGGACATCAATGTTCCTAGTGGCAGCATTAAACCAATAAGGACAATGACCATTTCTGTGACAAGTGTACACCATCAGCCAATCAAAGAGAACAAAACGTGCTCGTGGTTTTCAATTGCGTGTTACAATCTAACAAAAGGGGAGAGGGAAGAAAGGAAACAAAAAAGAGATGTATTGGTTATGTATTTGAGAAATAAAGTTCATCTTGACTCCACTCTCTTTCAAAATACGTTGGTGCCATCCTTTTCCTACCAAGTATTAACTAGGATCTACTGTGTCATCTTATATTTAATAATGTACCATGTTCACTTTACGTGCTTGCTCCTCTTCATTTTCATCACAGCCAACATTATGTATTGTTCACTCTTCATTGGTTTCAGCACTGTATCATAATATACATCAACAGCAGCAGCATCATCACCACTTCCCTCAAATCATCATCGCAATAAAACACAATCACCTATTCCTCTAACAACAGACACAAAATGCTGGATACTTCCTTGGATTGTTTGAAAATGTGAGGACATTTCTGGCTTCACATGCTTCCCTACCAAGTCTTGAACACTGTAATCTCATTCATTCGGAGCACACATTAAAAATGTCTTTTGCATCAACAATCATTTCATTACTACCATCGTCTTCAAAGCAAAGAAATAAGAAGAAAACAATTTCAGACAGGAAATTTCTGAATTCCTATTAATAAATTTAATTGTTTCTTCAGATTTTTCATCTACACGTACATAATCAAAGGCAACTTAAATCCTCTTCTTTACTTGAATTGCTGGTAGGATGCCTTGGAAAAGTGAGGAAATACATATCTACATGTAACTCCAAGATGGCTTTGACAAAATGCAAAACACCATACTATCACAGTAACTTCCTAATAACACAAAATACATGTACAATAGTTCAATATTGGTAAACTATCACAGAAGGCCTATCAACATACAGTATTTCAATCTACATGTATTTACATTTCCCATTATTACAACGGAATAAACAATTTCAGTTATCAATACCTGCAACAGAAATAAAAGACCAAAATCACAGAAATCATATTATGAGGCACACAAACAGCTAAGCAATATCAAAATGAAACATGACGAATTTAGAATACATGTCCATCAACCCAAGTACTTGTTTTTTTGCCTAATGAATCTCCTTTGAAATAAATTTACTCTGAATTACACTCTGAGATGGAAAGAAATGTCTTTACTCACACTCTCATAGTATTAAAATGCAACACAAAAGCATTTGCTTTCCATACGACTAAATATTTTGAACAGGAGATAGTGGACTGTAATCAATATTCGCACAGCTAAGTCGAGACAGAATTACCACTCTACCTCTACATGTATCCTTATCATAATTACAGTAAGTTATATAAGGGTAAAGGGTTAAAAAACATCTAATGCAGTTTTTGTTTTTAACTTTATTCATTTCACCTGCAAACCATTTACATTTGATTTTCAGTAGTTGAGACTTACACGTTTTCCTAAGAGAAATACATGTAATGATAACGATAAAAAATTCGTAACAAAAAGTTGAGTGTTAAAGAAAAATAATAATAATAATGTACAACTGCTCTTGATAATATTACACATCAAATTTTACATTTAAATGTTATATTTGTTAAGGCCTGAACAAATCTTAAAAAGTCTGAAATTCCAAATCCAACGAAACAGTACAAGCAGTAAGGTGTTAGAACTGGAGTCGGCACAAAGAGTAATTTACTCCTACACCAGTCTCATTCAATAATAGCACAAAAGAATATTTGACGAATTTGGTTCTTTGATCCAGTGACGTCTGCCACCAAAAAGGCAAGACAAATTTTGGATGCATTTAGAGGAATACCTATTCTGTATGTGCAGAAGATTGCAGAACTACCTCATGTACTGAAGTGCATGTGCAGTACATGTAGTAGTCCATCTTGTAATGATACGATTCTGTGAATGTAAGATTATCGTGTTGCTTCGTTTTTGTGATAAATTGAGAATACTGTAGACAATATTCGAGTGTTTCACCTTCCATGGAAACAACCTCGATTTCATGTCCAGAGATGTCCGACAAAGTTACGGACCAAATTCTTTCTACAATTTTATCCAAATTCCTGTTCACTCACCCTACACTAATTCCCAGAGTGTATGTGTGTAATACAATCAGCTATGAACTCCCAGTGAAGGCTGAATGGTTCACATATTTCTCAAACCTGATATTTTTTTGTCATTCAGAGGAAGGCACTGCCTAATTAGAAAACAACGTTTTGTTTAAAACACTTGAATGTCTTGAATTTGTATTAGGCGGTGGCCATCATAGATCAAAGAAAGTCTATCCGAGCGGCGAGCGCAGTCCGTCCATGATTGGGCCATGGTACAAGAGAAACCAGTTATAGAATCAACCGGGAAATCAACCAGGACTGGAATCAACAAAGCATTCATGTTATACATATGAACTGTCAATTCCACCTCAATAATAAATTAATTCATTAAGATGAAAAATATATATATATAGACATGCACACCAATGTAATTAACGTCAAAGTCAGAATTACAGAACTGTATGTGAGTGAAGGTATAATGTATGAAAGTACACTTTTAATCATTCCAAAATTAATGTATGGCATGTTCAAATTCTAATCAACATACATGTGAACAGAGCTTTATTATTTGAATGGTTAAACTAAACAGAAAAACTTAACAAAAATGAAAAAAAAATCATCTTAGCGTCTTAAGACTCGCAGAACAGTTCCCTTGTAAGTTCCAGCTTCATCAGGATAGGCTTGCATGATTTTTGAATGTATGCAAGCAGGTAGTTGCACCCTAATGTCCTTGCCAAGGAAACCCCAACACCAGCGGACGACTTTTCTGTAGGCCACGTATCTGTATTTCCTGCAAAATAAAAATACAAAAGATTCCATATAAATGTACATGTAAAGGAAGAATAATACTACTAAACAAACTGGAAATATGCAATGGCCTGAAGTCCCCTTAAATTTTCTGATTGTGACAAGTATATCAACTCAAACATTTCATTACAACACCTTAAGAAAAAAAAAAAAAACATGTAAGAGATATTGCCAGTATGCCACGCTTTTTTGGGTCCTGCCCCCCCCCCCCCCCCCCTACTGAGAGCACTTTTAGAGATTGGCCTAATATTTCAAAGATCGCATAATGCAAAATTTCATAACTCTACCTTGCCTCATTGAAAACTGATGTACAGTTAATGCATTAATAAATAATTAAATGTGATGTTCCTGAATCCTAACAAAGGCTATAAATCTAGTAATGAGGAATGAGAATGTTATCTACTTACTCATTGTTGCGATTGCCAAAGGCCCTGGCTGCTCGCCGCCACCTGTCGGTGTATTCCATCCATCCAATATACAATGATATCGGGTTGAGGATGGCTGACTCAAAGGCCTCCGTTGTCGTCAGGCACTGCACATCCAGGGCATCTGTCTCTGCAGCAACTTCTGGAATTTCCCTGCAGCATGTGCAGTCACCTGCAGAGAATGAAGCTTCTACCCTGCAGTGGCCACCACATAGACACCTAAAGTAAAAAGTGGAAAGAAACATCAGTATTTATCATTTAAGTCTTGTCTTTTTTAGGCCCCCTTTTCCCGTTTAATCCCTGCAATACTTTGACTTCTTGCAGACTGCACGCAGTGCAAGTCAATGAGATATTTTTTGGGAAAAGATGAAATTACCAATTAGTGCAGTAGGCGTTACATGAAGGTGCGCCCTGCTCATGGACTCATCTGAATAAAAAAAAAAAAAAATACACAGAACTCTAGCGATATGCTCTCCAATTCAATTTTTTTCATTAATTGTACATTTGCAAGAAAAAGAAAAGCAGACTGGAAAGCATTTATGTACATGTAACTCTTACAACATGTACATATTCCTCCTAAATGTATTCAATGCATAAATTTGTCAATATTCTACCATCCACAATGTAAGAAAAAGTATACATACGTAATAGGTAGAGACAATAATTCTTCTTTTGTGTGAGGTAGTAGAACAACAAGCTATTTCTTGGAGCTGCGTTAGCCAGTTGACTTGTGCGTCAACTGGCTTACGCAGCTCCAAGACGATAATTGTACACATGTTGTTGGGCTCGTTGACGTGTAAATGAATTATTTTTTTCTTTCCGATTTCCATGTATTAGCCTTAATTGCCAATTTTTCTCTTTTTTCATTCAAATTATTGCTGTTTTAATGACTGTATAAAATATTAAAAACTTATAAGGATGGATTAATATAATACTAATACTTTGGGCCTGCATGCCAGTGACATCTCACTTAGAACTCTGGCTAGTATTAATGATGCTAAACCGTTTCTCGAAGAAGAGAATGCTAAGTCGGATATCAGTGACATCTCGTTTATCGATTGGATTGGAATTTTCAAACAAATTAATTGCCTTTCTCACGAAAGTGAGAATATTGGTAAAATATCAGGTTGAAATAATTATGATTTTGGTATTATGGGAGGAAGTACATGTATTTTGTACAACATGGCTTGATGTATAACACATCATTTTCACAAAGATTGTTGTGCTATCAATCTCTCATTTTCTTCTCTTAAATCAATTCATCGATTTTCTTTCATGCTTTCCATTTTGGTCATATTCGTGTTGAAAGATACCGTGTTAATGATAGTCTAGGCAAACATGCCATTCTTAAAATAAATGTCTGAATATTGAAGAAAGGGGTAATCAAAGGCATGTGTTGATATTCACAACTGATGCAAAAATATCAATCAAAAATAGAGTCAATCATTAAAAAAAAATAACCAAACACTAGTGAATTAAACAGTGTTAAAATGTTGGTATGCTTAGACTAGCCCTCTGATCTACGGAATGCTTGAATGATACTCAACATTTTGAAATATTTGTTAACCTTTTATTTATGAATATCGCCTTCAATGAAGTGATGTTAAACAAGCGAACCCCTTTCCCCCCAACAGCTAATTTAATGCTTGGCGAAGTCTGACAAAATGCAACAGAAATGTTATCATAGAACGCCTAATGCAAATTTATTCACTTTTCACAATCCTAGAATGCTGCCTAGCTAATTACGCAAGTCAGCTTATGATAAGTTAGAATTGATCATCGTCCCATCGTCGCGAGAATAATTTAATGCGACAGGCATGACAGGGTCTGAGCAGTTCCAGCATTTAGAGCTGAGGTTAGAGTTGTAATAGCTTCAAGAATCACCTCAGTGCTAACTATCGGATTTAGAGCTGAGGTTACCAATACGATTACGAGTTGTCATCGTGTCGAGAAACATGCCCTTTGTTTTGTCTTTGCTTAATCAAAACTGAGTTAATTGAGCTTGACAAAGCAACTAAGAAAACTGGTAGATAATTAATAAATTAATGCCTATAATGGAGTCTCTGATAATCGGGCAATAACTAACCAATCATTGTCTAACAACCGAAGAGGATCGACTTCCCGAGGAGCATCTCCGTCGTTGAACAGTCCATCATCGTCGTCAGCTCTCGGCATTGCCATCGGTTCGTGGAGATATGGCCGAGGCTGTGGGACATCCAGCGCTCCCTCGGTTCCTCGCCCGACCCCAAGCCCTCTCCTAGCCGTGGCCTCGGTGTCTGCGGCAGGCCAGGAAACATCAACATCGACTCCTTCCTCTCCAATTTCTCCGTCGTCTTCTCCATCACTTGTCGTCGCGTCCTCCCAACTGTCATCCTCCTCGTCGGTATTGCTCCTCCCTTCATCACTTTCCTCTTCCCCTTCCTCTAGAAAGTCCTCGAAATCCATAAAAAGATCGTTCTGTTCCATTCTTGATGATTGATCGAGGGCAGTTTCGGAAAGCGAGTCAAGATCGAATGCGTGTTATACGTGAATGTAATGTTAAAAAGTCGCCAAATATAACAAAAACTAGCCCAATCGGAACTACCGCGAAGGTGAACTATTGGCAATGGAATTAGCAAGTAGCGCAAAAGTAGTGCAATCTGGCGCCTAAATCGCAGCTGTGACAACACTGAACGTGAAGAAAAGACGATGTATAAAGACTCGCACGCACACACGCGCACACGTGAGACGTGTGGGGCCGGACAAAACGGATGACCGGATCTACTTTCACAGTCAGCTGGCGACCAAGGCACACACATAAAATAAAAAATAGTGATAAAAATGTGAAATAAAGCATTGGCTCCTCAAAAATTTCGAAATGTTTAGCCTTTCGATTATTATTTATAATATTTTATATATATATAAGGTAAAGAAATATACACACAACCATTACTTACATGAGATTTTAACCTTAGAAAAAATTTCTCTGGAGCTCTGTATACGATTCTCTGTGTAACATCCGGGGCCGTGAAGAGAGAATAGCCATTACGTGACGTCGTGCGCACTGAGTCGGATTTCGTGACTGGTTTTCAGGCTCTGAGCAGAGGCTATTTTTTGGGTACTTCAGTTGAGGATATCAAGAGGCGAGACGGTTTTTGTGATGTCATATGTGGATAAACATGTTGTAAATGGCATATGTTCTCATTAGATACCAAATTCATGGATATTTATTTTCCTCTTATATCAACTTTAACTTGCATAAAACTTAGTTTTCTGACTAAAACGTTTTACAGGTTATGCTTCAATTTAAAAAAAAATCCCATCTGTGTAAATCCACACATTGTACATCGTACAAGTGTAAATTCTTCAAGCGTATATATACATGTACATGTACATAAAGGGCATACCATTATGCAATTATATCATGTATGCTTTTCCAACAGTCCAATGGAGAACGGAACACCACGAAGCTCAGGGTATGTTTTTTTAAAACTCATTATGCAATGTTATCTACCCAATGATTATCCTTCCCAAGTTTTCATACACAAATTGTAGAAATATTTGTACGTTGTAGAAGTAGCTTTCTTTTGCTGTTGCTTTGCAGTGTTTTTTTCCTGTGTCCTTTCCTCAACCAAACTACTGTACTAACTGTTTTCTGTGTGCTGTTTTGCATTTTGTTGGGATATTGTTGGATTTTAGTTAACCTTTTAGAATTTTACTGTTCCCCTTCCCTCATATACTTTTCCTTACTGTTGTGTGGTTTGTTTTGGTTTATTGTTTCATTATTTTGTTGGGGTCTTTTGGGAGTATATTTTGATCTTGTACAGGGTGTACAATTTTTTTCACCACCAGGGCATTTTTAGAACAAAATAGTCATTTAAATTTGAAATTTACAACACATCCATGGTAAATTGAAATAACATCAACAAGTTTTGGGCAATAACTGTCACTTTTAACAGCAAAAGTAGGATGAAAGGATATCCAGCATGTCTCAATCATTGCACCTTTATTTTGCTTTCTAAAAATAATTTTAAAGGAGGAGATGAAATTTATGCTCAGGGGTTATTTATCTCTGAAATTTATGCTCATTTCATTTGATCCAACTTTTAAAGCTAGTATACACTATCAAATGTTACAGACCCAAAGCACCTAATAATGGTGCTTGGTCCTGTATAGGATAACTGATTGAACTGCATACTTTTAATTTGTTAGTGGTGATGTCTCAAGTCTCATTACTCTGGAAAAAGAAGAATTATGCTCATTGCTCACTATATAAACATTTGATCCTGATAAATAGGATGGAAACAACAGCAAATACAGCAGTCTTGCATTGCAGAAATATTACCAGCTCTGAGGCTATAGTTGAACTATTTCCTGAATGCCAGAGCAGTCTGCATGTCTCTTTTATATTATTATTTGTCAATATATTCCTCAGTTATTATGTAGTATGTTGGTGAGGAACTGAATTTGATAAAGTGCCGTTTCTTAGACAGGGGTTGGATCTGTCCAGAAAGTCATAAATGATTTTTCTTCAAATTTTTACTGAAGTTTCTTCTCAATGTTTGTGTTGCTCTTAAATTGAGATTGTACTGCTCCACAGATTTTCAGAAACTCCCTTCTTATTACTTCGGTGAAATTTCAGTGTGATAGGGGTTTTAATTTCATAGTTCTTATTATAAAAAAGTATTGGATGGCATTTTAACATCAACATGTACTGTATATTGGAGAAATATATCAAGAAATAGATATTTATGTCACATAACATAGAGGTTAGACATCTTTATTAACTTGTTGAGACAATAAATGGACTTTGTGTACACCATGGGCTCCCTGCCACTCCCATTCAAGTTACATTTAGAAACGGGTGCAACTGTACGATAAGTACAGAAATAAGTACTTGTTTTGTCTCTAGACATTCATAAGGATCAGATTTAGTCATTTGAGACAAATACACATTGCAACTGAACATGTGTGAACTAATTTTGGAAATCATTACAGGTAGGATCTCCCTTGTGTTCACAAACCTATATAGTAAGTGCGGTAACTACTGTTACTATTTCTAATCGGTTTGTTTACTTGTACAGATACAATGTACTAGTACAGTCCTACAGGTACCTTTTCCGCCAAACTTTGGGGTTCATATTTTTAGATTGATGCATATGTGGTAAAGCCGAATGAGCAAAACTTCAATTGCATCAAACACATTTTTCTGTCAAATATGTGGTGTCAAATGTATTTTGGTAAGCATGTGTGCGTCCATTTTGGCTTTCCGTACATTCAAACGCACCTTTCAACACATTTGTGTGATTACATGGTGATTTACCCTTCTTTTTTTCTCACTCTGCTTGTACTGTCTAGTGTTTAAAAGAAAGCAAGTTCAGAAGTTGAAACACATAGAAGGAAAATATATCTATTTTACATGCTCATTGAAACTTTGCTTGGTTCCTGACAAAAATAAATGTACTGCTTGTCTTTATGTTTGTTGTGCTGCTTGCAAATATTTTCCCAAGTGGAGAGTAGAATTTCATGTTTCATGTCCCGAATTTCTGTACACGTACATGTGATTGGCAATGTTAGCATTGGTTAGCTTCTGTTGTTCCAGGGATTGCGCAATTTGTATGTCCTCTAAGTGCTCGTGTGCCAATTTCTCTGATGCTGTGACGAGTATGCCTTTGCAAAATGACATCAGATATTTAGATTGCAGTGGGCAGTGGCTCCCTAACATACACATGTATGTACAACTGTTAGTTTATATGTTACTGTACAGGTAGTTTAGATATATGCATTTTTTTAACAGCCTTAGATTTAAATGTACGCACATACATATATGTTGTAGGCTGGAAGTACCATATGCACTCACATTTTACAACACACATAGTGTCTACATGGATATGTAGAAGGATCTACATGTAACTCACAAATAGCAAACTTTGCACTCTGGAGGAGAAGTATACATGTATGCATTGCCCAAGTACAAGAGGGGAAGGAGGGACAGAAAGTGGACTGATTTCTGAATGACTGGGTGGTTCATAAAATGGTCAACATCAAACGTGAGATTGTGTTTTTGAAACAGACGTATATGGACATGGTGAATGTTAGTATGTACAAAACACTCTCACCATGGAAACATTCAAAAACGTTTTGATATACTATACATAAATTTATTGTCCGAATAGAGGGATAACTGTGATGTTTTCAATTCCTTCTTTGCTCAGTTACCTTTATATGTTCTTTTCGTAGTAAAGCTTGAAGTTTTCATATTTACACTACTTTGTTTGTGTTAAAAAAGTGGTTTGCGTACAAAATGTTTTGATATATTCCAATAGAACAGAGCAGGGGGCCATATTCATAGAACCGTACTACATGTAGCTCATTCACATGTACATTGTTACATTACAAAGTGTATAAAGCTGAATGCTTTTCAGTAACTGCCTAGGCTTAGTGACTTCGTGAATATGACCCAGATGGATTCAAGAAGTTGGGAATGGAGAAAAAATAATGTTTCTGTTGTCTGGCTTCTACTCCATTACAAAATCATTGTTTGGTACATTGTGTGCTGCGTGTACCAGGGGTTGTATTCATGAAACCTTAGTGTATTATACTGGTTGGTTACTCAAAACGCATGTAGCTGAATGCACCTTACTACTGTAGGCTTAGTAAGATTTCGCAAATTTGGCTTCAGGTGTATTACATGTATATTGGTAACATGCATGTTTTTCTACAGTGTTCATTCAATACCTTTGACATTTCAATTTTAGAATAAGACACACATTCTGATATCTGACTTATATACAGGTAGATAATTTTGCTGTAGAAAAATTCATATTGATACAGTACATGCAGGCTCTCATCAAAAGTGGTTTGTGACACAGTTTCTTATTTGAGTAAATTAGTACTGCCACACCCATCCAACAATGAGATATAAGGATTACTTGTGGGCGTATAGTTTTCATTTGCTTATTTTGCACTTAAACGGAAAGGATTTCAGAGTATCTTTGTGTGGTTTTTGAAAGGGCACTATGGCCCGAAAGCTAGTGTTCTTATCAAGACATTTGTTTGGTGGGAGTGACTTGTTCTTATACGCATACTTCGAAGCATAGACTGGTATTTAAGCTGAAGAATAAGGAGTTTGATTGTTATGTTTCTTTACAATTATCCATCCATAATACGGTTATATTTATTTGCCCTTTTTTTAAATACAAATGTATGGTACATGGTTATTGTATTCTAGCAATGGTTAGAGTATTTTGTGACATCTTTTTGGAATTGTTTGTCATTGCCCTGTATTAGTTTACACGGGAAAAAGTATGTTTCACAGATAAAGAAAGAGTGGGGGATAAATACACAGCACCTTTATATAAAGAATACTAACATGAAAGATACGGTATGATTTTTGTAATATTTTGTGTTTATTTGTATTTATTTTGTGTTCTATATTTGTTGTTTTGCAGCAACCGTCTGAAGATCATCATCATGAATGTGCCAACCAAAGTGGAATACAAGGAGATTGAAAAGCTGGCCACAACCTTCGGGACCGTCACAGAGTGTGAAGCCTGTGAGTAGAGTGATACATGTGTGAACCTCAATCAAAACCAGGGCAAACAATACTAACTCATTTTCAGAGGATGCTTTTTGAGCTTGATGTGGCAAAAAGAACACATTGAACTGTGCTTTTTAAGAAGATAAGTCATAAGTGGTAATATTATTTATTGTATTTTTATTTTTGTATCATTTTTTTTAAAATCTATTTTTTATTTATTTTTATTTATTTATTTATCTATTTTTTTAAATTTTATTTATTATTTTTTTTTTTGGGGGGGGGGGCTTGTTTTTTTTTTTTTAATGCAGGTGCAAAAGCACCTGTGTTTCTTTTTCACTGCATGACAGGTCCATCTCCTTCTTTTTCCATTAGTTGTGCATGTGACTTAATGCTTCCCAAATTACAGGGAGGTTGGATCGAAGAATCCAAGCAAAGTAAAAACATTTCATCCTGGTTCTACTTTTCAAGCCTAATGTCTTGAACAAAAGACTTGAGCAAAGTACAAATGATCATTCTTTTTTTTTTCAGCTAAATGGAAATAATAACGAGAATGCATTCTTGCTTTGTACATTTGGACATTACGTAAACCAAGAAATCGTGTGTCCACGTTGGAAATCTGTTTGTTGAAAATGGTGCCCCATGCTGTGCAGTATCACATAGCCTGCCTCCCACACACTGTCCCTGCATCGTTTATACATGTCCGTATGTGTGTATAGCGATGTTGCTAGGATGGACATGAATAGAGCAGCTTACTCCATCGTAAGAAACAGGATTTTTGTCCTCCTTGAAATGAATGGGGAGACTCGAGAAGTAGAAAAACAGATATTATCATCAGTGCGTCGGCGTAGAAAATAGGCAGCTCCTTTTGAGAAAATGCTGATGATTGTAATGATGTCATTGTTACCATGGTAAAGACAGGGTTGCCCTCCCTTCAGAACGTTGACGAATGGACTTCCTCGTCGTCGTTTTCTCTTTTTTTTTGCGGGCAGCGTGTCCTTGTTGGAGCGTTTGTGTATACATGCATTCAGTAGCTCGGGGACTTGTCCCATGCACATTCTATGGCCATACGCCCGTCCCCGCGAATTCGGAGGGGGGAGAGAGCGAAAGCGTAGCGGAGATTTGCCTGCATGTTGCACGCACTGCGGCCCTAGCGGGCTGCAACCTGCAAGAGAAATCTAGATGTTATTCGTATCCTGAACTTGCGGTGAACCTCTCTCTCCCGAGCGATGTCTCCTGCGCAGTCGATCGCGGCCCAAAGTACAGCGTGCCGGAGTCTCTGACTCTCCTGCTTCATCAAAGTGTAATTGGCCGCCGTGGATGTATGGTGGCCCTTTGTGGTGGCTGCTTGCTGGAAGAATACATGAAAAAAACATCTGCTTGTCATGGTGAATAGATCCAATCAACATATGTTATCTGGTATCCTGGAGGTGATTGCACAGAATACATGTATCATTTTCTTGAGAAGCTTGTCATCTTTTCACCGCTTTAAAGTGCAGAATGCTTACATACATGGATTCTGCCCCCCAAATTAATTAAGGAGCATTAGTTTGGGGATTAATCATTAATTGATTTTAAGAGTGTGGATTTGAATGGGAAAGCTGAATATTTACACACTTTCTGAAGATTACTAGTACATGCATTTACAATGCATATTCCCTTCCCCCAAACCAGCAAGAGTTTTTGATGCTTTTTTGCTCTCCTTGAATGAGAGGGAAGATATTTTTGTTATTGTCTTCTTCGGAGGCATGATGAAGGCTCCCCCTTCTGTTCCTCTTTTGTTTGCAAACTCTATTAGATATGTAAGTGCTCCCAGCTTCAGTAGATCTAAACCAAGGAAGAATCAAAACCACTTTTCACAAGCCTGCCTTTCTTTCATTCATTGCTGCTGTGAATGTTTCCCTACTCATTTCGACGACGACAAGGGAATGGAAAACCCCTCCAGCAATGCAATTCCCATGTGTAATCATGTATATGAGGGTGAGGCAAGTTCACTGGCCTTGTAAACTGCTTTCTTCTCTCGGCCCCGCACTTAACTAAGATTCCATACCGGCTTCCCTGCAATCAGGGAGAGAGAGAAAGAGAGAGAAGGGGAGAGGGGGAGCTCATAAATACAATACAATAACTGTGGTCTAATGGGCTGATGCCTGCTGAGTCTCTGCTGAACAAAGAGCAGCTAAACCCACAGTGCCGCTAGATGCAGGGTCATGCTTACAAAAGGACAAGAAAATCTCAAGATGATTGAGAACCCCCCACAGACCAGATGACACATAATGACACACCACACTGGTGGAGGAGTACATGAATATTCATGAACTAACTGAGTACTGGTAGCAGGTGCATGAATATTCATATGACCGACTACCTTGAGAAGAGCAGCAGCAGTGAGCTGGATAAGGAATGGAGAGCTTGAATATTTATGAAACTTCTGACTTTGGTATAAACAGCAGCAGTGGTTATAACACAGGGAAAGTTAATGAATATTTATTAGGGTAACTAATTACCATGGTTGAGTGCGGCGCTTTGAAAGGGGGTAGTATGTTGGTTTGTGTAATTGAAAGTATGGATACAGCAATAAACCATTTTCGCTATGTCCACATATGCAAATTTTATTCATGTCATTTAAACAATGCATTACTAATGCAAAAGTTGCAAAATAGTTGAATCCGCATAGAATGCTTATTACTCTTATTTGATCCCTAATTTATAAATGTTTTGTTTTTATTATTGTTACAGCGCCCTCTAAGAATGACAATGGGCAGTACTCCATCGTGGTGACCTATGAGCTCCCTGAGCAGGCAGAACAGGCCATCAGACAGCTCAATGGCTACGAATACCAGGACTCCAAACTCAGGGTAAGTCACCATGGCGACCATTCTCCCAAATATGTTTATCGTGAATATAAGTGATGGGTATGCACATACATGTAACTGGCTTTAATTGTACGCTGTATTTGTGTAATGGACCATTTTTGTTATGTATGCAAATTTTATTTACATTGTTCAATCAATATGTTGCTAATGGTAAACCTTGTTAGAGGTTTGTCTGTGTAGCAACAAGGTATATCTTCAGATTGCATTCCATCGATTGAAACTGAATTATGGAATACAGTTGAATGTAAAAGCGTGTTACTACAGTTGGGGGAGTTGTGAATACATTATTAAAACATCTTATTATGTAGTACACTAATAAACAGACATACACCCCTTTCAGTTGGTCAGACTGTCTGAATCCAGAGACTAACTCTCATTGTTATAAATGCCTCCTCATATGAGCAAGTTGCAGAAACGACTGATTCTAAACTAAGAGGGAAGATCGAACAGCAGTGATCATAGCGGGGATTCTCATTGGGAGTGCCCGACACTAGCCCACTAGACAATGCTCGGAACAGTGAAGTTATGTTGTTTAGAACCTGAAGCCGGCGTGACAATGGGTATGATGACACTACTTCGGTACTATATGTGCTTGCATTTGTTACAGACTTGGTTTTTTAATGTGGCTCAATCGAATATGTGCCTGTGGACAAATAATGTACAGTGTAGCCTATTCATTCAGAGTAATCATATTCATTTAAACAAACTTCACTAGTTTGCATTAGAAATGCCTAACAGCCTTGAAATCATGGATAATAATCCATTTTCATAATGTATTCACAACTTTCCCCTAAACTGCATAGTAACGAGTTATGACATTACCTATATTTCATTATTCAGTTTCGATGGGTGGAATGCACTCTGATTCTATTAGTTGTTGCTACTCGGACAAACCTCAGACAAGGTTTAGTCTACAGTTTATAGCAATTCAATGTACATACGTGTACCCTCAATGTGTTAGTGCGTGGAGGTAGCATGTACTAGAGTGCATGCAGTGTACTGGGTGACTGGGATGTGAGTCACGGTACAGTGATAAGATAGAGAGCATGCTGGTACGGGTCTTAACATGGCTAAAGCCTCAAAGGAAATCCTGGTATGATGTAACCAGTGCACAGGTTAGACATAGTATCCAACTTAGCGGGCGATAAAAGGGAAAGGTATAGCCTGGCTCTCAGGCTATTCACAATTTCTAATCCACACTTAAAATTCATTTTTTAAATTAAATCCATTTTCATCAAAGTAAAAACATACAAATACGAAGTAATGCATTTGAGAAAAATCAAAGATGACAGAGATCTCAAAAAAAAACAACACAATGCTTGAATGAGCAGGAGGTACCTTTAACCAACATTATAAACATCTAATACATTTAAACATGTAATGATATTTGTAGAGTTAATATTCATTAAAAAAAAAAAAGACTGTGAGCCAGGCTTGCAAGGGAAGGTAGTAAGACTGGGCTTCAGATCATGAGGAGGAAATGAGATGATATGGCTAGCATTTACGCTGTCTATCAATAAGATAGGACTGAGGAGGGAATTTGATTACATTGTGTGGTAACTGTTTTGTTTGATATGGTTTGTTGTATAGAAGGTTCCTATTTTCAAAAGCTACATAGTGTAGATGATATGAATGAAATGAAATGAATTTGTTGACAGCATTGTGAATATTAAATTGATAATGCCCATTGACACGCATGGAGGCAAGATTCATGCAAGGCCATATTTTATGCATGGAAAACTTGCTTTGTATCAAGGCAGTCGACCTTGAACACTACACAGAACAAACGTGTGTTAAAATGTAGAGAATACTAATATATAGAACAGAATTGGTCTGCATTTCAGCCTGCTTGACCTCATTATTTGTAGTAGCCTGCTGAAAGTATGTGTATAGCATGATTGTTTGAATTAGAGCATCACATTAAATTACTGATTAAAAACTTGCCCTTAGCATGAATGGTCCTTAAACAACCATTGGGAGATATTTGACATCTTCACAATTAAAATGTTGCACAATGCAACTTTGGTTCTAGTTAGGTTGTTGACTAGTATTGGGGGAAATATTTTTAGAAAGATGATTTTTTTTCATGGGAATACTGCATTATAACATTTCAATCCAAGATTTAAAATTTGAATTGCCAACTGCATGTCCATCTTCATGTTTTTCAACTTTCAACGTCTTTTTTACTCCTTTTGTGCACTTCATAGCACTGATAAACTGCACCAATAATGAGTATATGTAGATCCCCTAAATCACCTTATCCACACACTAAAAAATTATGCATGAAGAGTTCTTAGCCTAGGGGGCGTAGACGGATTAAGTGACTTTATGTTCTTGCCTCTGATGGCAAGCTTAAATTTCATGAAATTTCATCCAGTGAACAATCATATGAGTGAATGTGCGATCTGATGTTTTTGTATTTTCTAATGGTTCTTTTGAATGTCTCCCTCTCTAGGTGAAGTTCAAGAATGGTGGTCGTCCAGGCGGTCGCTTCAGGCCCAACCAGGGAGGCCCAGGGGGCATGTACAACCACCAACAGAATGTCCCAGATACCTCAAACTTCCCCGTCAGGTAAGATTCAAAAGACGTCCCAAACTTATAAGGCAGAGGAAAATAGTAGTACGGTGAAACTTTCTTTAAACCAAGTGTGAAATTTTAAGGTCAGAGGTACTATAACTCCTGTAGAATAAATGAAAATCTAACTAGTTTTTGCTGAGATATGACTCTTTTCGTGGTACGAAAAAAGAAAGCTTGATTAATTATCAAAGATTATTTCCTCAAAGCCGAATATTATGCTTTGTCGATTCCAGGGAAAGGTTATAAAGCCACTCTCTCTCAAATGATGAAAAAGTCAGGGGACTTTCAGAATTATGTCTGCCACCACCTGTTCAGAAAGACCACCTGCCTATAGAGACCATATTTTGTTTCCTCTTAACGTTTTTCATTGAATCCTTAGTAACCTGTACAGTAAAAGACCACCTTTCTTGTTTCCTGTGAGTGGTCTTTCTGTACAGGGCTACTCTGTCTATAAAGTAAATGAGTAGACTTGGGCAATGTTTGCATTAACAACACACACAAATGGTATTGAGCAGCATTTTGTTGACCAATACAATGACATCTTGTCCATCATAGCACATTCACGAGTATTGCAGAGAGGGAAAAAGGAAGAAGAAAAATCATAGGAAATGAAGATAGTCCCCACCCGTCTCTCACAATTTCCTTCCAAAATTGCAGACATGAGCAAAACTATTAAAGATATACGATATATCTTTGCCAACTTGTGAAGGAATTATATGAATTAAGGTATGTTATGTAAAACAACCTATTTATTACCAAAGGATATTTTTATTCTTTCAAGCTTTGGCGTTTTAAAGAAATATCTTGTTACCTTTACCTTTATAGTTTTGTTTATATCTGATATTTTATTGATTAAATATTGAAGAATATGGTAGTGTGTTAGTGTGACATGGAAACGAACGGCACAAGATAGATCAAGATGGAAAAATGATGAGGAGGCCTTCCTTCAGCAGTGGAGAGAAATAGGCTAAATAGAAATAGAATAGAATTGAAGTGAATTGAATTGAAGAATTTTTGTCTCCCCATTTCCAGGATACTTGTAAGGAGCGAGTTTGTCGGAGCCATCATTGGAAAGGGTGGTAACAACATCCGTGCCATCACCAATGAGACGAAATGCAAGTAAGTATTCATGCAGAGTAACATATATTAAAGTCCAGTGCACTTTCTTCAGATGTATTGTGATGGTGTGGTATGCTGGTGAGTGAGTATTATTTTGGCGGATGTAAATCAATACCCCATTTTTTCCTACCTGAATGGTCACCATGTTGCAATTGATATGAAGTAATTGCAAGCCTAATCTCCTATCTCTAATAGACAGGGTTATGATTGATATGAATCGCAAGTCAAGTTGAGATCAATCATTATTCTTTATAAGACGGGAACAAGATGTTTTTTTTTAAGTTTTGTCTCATCTAGGTTTCTTCATTCTACGTGCTGCAAAAATAACGAGACGTCTGGATCTATACACTCGTCTTTATTCTCTCTAGTTGTGTTATTTCACAAAAATATGTTGCTGAAGTAAAAGTCTATGTGGGTTGATTTTTTTTTTTGCCGCAATAGTTTGCATATGACGTTCATACCACATGAAGTCAACACAGGTGAAGGCCCGATGATACATGCATTCAGATTGAATGTGAAGTAGGAACACATTAGATTGGCTTTCTTCCTGTGAGAAGTCAACAGCTTCATGCAGTGTCAACCCTCAATGAGAGGGGGTCATGCAAAGCACTTTGCCTCTGTATAAATTATCTGCACTGAAAGCTGAGCAAGTGGGTTTAGTTTTCATCTGTCTGCATTCAGCTAACTGTTCAAATTATTTGACACACCTATATAACTATAAGACCTATAACTCCTCTTCCCTTCTACAGGACATTTAAAGAGAGAGAGAGGGGGGGGGGGGGGGAGAGAGAGAGAGAGAGAGAGAGAGAGAGAGAGAGAGAGAGAGAGACAGAGAGGGAGAGAGAGAGAGAATGCGAGGGATATATAGACAGGTGCAGTGAGATATATAAGGACCACTAAAGCCTTCAGACTGAATTATTGTTTTAGTTGGGGGGTTCCTAGAGCCTTGTAGCGAGGGTGACTGTATAGCCCCGTTCATATACCATATACCGCTATTATTACCGATGCACATCGGTAAGCAAGTTTCCAGCGAGCCGCAAAAGCACCGTTCATATACACCCCCAAAAGCCGTAATGTTGCGGTGTTTTGGACAGCTGGACTCTCTCCAAACCAATGGTGACATGCTCCGCTCAGCCATACGAGCGGTAGGATTAGCGACCAACAGGCCAGAGCGCGATGCTAAAGGCGCAACATTTACGCCTATTTTGCGGACGCAGTTTATAAGATTCGCTTACCGCAATATTGCGGTATTATTACTAGGTCTCGATCCGCGAAAAAGCCGCAAAATAAGCGCAAAAAAGGAGGAAGCAAATACCGCATTATTTGAGCGATTCCCGTTCATATACGCAGCTATCGGTAATGCATCGGCAAAATTGCCGCAAATGTTGCGCCTTTTTCGCGGATAGGCGGTGTATATGAACGGGGTTTATGTTTGTGAGGGAGAGGGAGAGGGAAAAAATGTTGCTTGAATGGTTTACAAATTCCACACAGGAGCGTTGGGTCAGGTCAGGGGCAATGGTCATGGGTACGCGGCCCAGGATGATGACAGGTGACCAGATGGTAGAATAGGGGTTTGACCGAGTTCAAGAGACTAGAGAGTAGTGTCCATATTATTGGGATAGGAAGCTTTGAACAGGATAAGATAACAAACCCCTCCACCCCCTTTTCCAACCTTGAAATGCAAGTATCCAGAGTGACAAGACAGGGAGGGTAATATTGATATCTTTAGGATAGGAGTCTTTGGAAAGGATAAGATAACAAGTCTTGTTCTCCAACTTTGGAATGTCCATTAACCTGCTTGTAAGATGTGGGACATGACCATTGAATAGTATGTGGTAGTGATGCATTGGGATAGTATTGTTGTTTGTTGTTGATATGCTAGGCTTGAAAAAAAAGCTAGATAGGTGGTTATGCCTGCAGTCCCTCTACGAAAAGTCCTAGATAGGCTAATCATAGCAATACACACATATACATATAACTCTCACACACTCTCAATCATGCACACACACAGAATAAAAAACATACACACGAATACTCTCACCTACATGATACACTCACACACTCTCTTAAACACACACACATACACACACATGACCATGCTCACACACTCTCATGCACACATACTCTCACGCACACACACACACACACACATACATACACACACACACACACACACACGCATACAGACTGTTTCCACTTCAGCCTTCTTCACATAAGGTTGATCCCATCTCTCCCTCCCCAGTCAAAAATAGATTTATTTCGAGTATGATTTGTCTTAGGTCTGTCACATGTAAACTTGCCGGCGACACTATTTGATATATGGTGTCTGACCGTAATCAGCCTAGCCAATAAGTCACTTTGAAGAGCGTGGTGCCTGTAGCATGGGCGCTACGAAATGTGAAATTAAAAATACTTTCCCTTTCCGCTGCTAAGATCTATAAATAGGCAGGTGCTTGTAAGAATTTTGAAATTGGGATTCTCTTCACATGTGCAGTTAATGCCATGAAAGAGTTTTGTGTGCATGTGACACGACCCATGAGGCGATATCCCCAGATGGCCTCCACTTTCCCATGTAATTATGAAATAGTGTATAAATGATTTGAGAGAAACTAGAGATTGAGAACCAAAATCGTCATGAATATGAAAATGGGGAGGCTGGCAAAGGCATGTCCCGGAATGCCCATGCATAATGAATCTTTCCAGTTGACGTACGCTGCAAAGTGATATTTATCGAGATTAGGTGCTCTTTTCTGCTAAGACGATGCAAGTTTTGTTGCCATGACGACGGGAGACTTTCCCCCCATTCTGCTCAAGATAAAGTCTGCGCATTGACGCAACTGCGATATCATCGCCGGGCTAATCCAGGATGATTATTGTGTGTGCCTGGGCGTTGCACAAATGCATCGCATGGGCTTGTACTTTATCTTTCATGGTGGCTTCTCAGAAATTAGACCCATTTTATTTCATAGAAAAAAGACGAGAGACTTTAGAAGGTGTGTTTCATTTGATGTCAGGTGGAGTTTGCCCCGCCCCTCCATGCTTTCCTAGTATGGTCGAACCAAGCTTTTTTTTTTCTGATGTCAGTATTACTTTATCATGCACAAACATATACAGTAAGAAATTGTAGCCTATCATGGAAACTATCATGTTCACATGGAGTTTGCTTTCTTTATAAATTGCATTTCCTTGACAGTTTTTAGAGGTTAGTTATCACAAAATAGAATTGACAGAAGAGCTGAATATTAAATGTTATCATCCTAGTTGATGGCATTTCTATCTTAGATCGAAATTAAAGAAATAAACAGAATCTGGGTGGAACCTTGTAATGGCTAGCTACAGTGTATGTACAACTGCTTCCACTACCCCTCCCCCCCCCTCCCAAATCACCACTTCCACCTTTTGTTTTCTTGCTGTACATTTCTGTTTGCAAGTATGGAAGGTGATGTCTACGCATATGTGCATGTTTATATATTTGTATGGACATCTATGTCTATGCATGTTTATGCGTCCGTGTCTCTGTTTGTGCCTGGCGAATGGTCTGTGTGTATGCTTGTGTGTGTGTGTGTGTCTTGGAGTGACTCAAAAGCCAGATTAGGTGAGTAAGTAGGTTCTCCTAGGAGCCCATACCATGTGTTGCTGCAATCCCATGTGGTCATTCACACAGCCTTGCCCTCCCATGCCTATACATGGCATAACCTGCCATGGGACCCTAATTCTCATGGATGTGGGAATGCCCCTTCACTCATATTTTTAACGGCCATTTGCTTCTGCACACAACTACATGTAAGTCTGTTTGGGTCTCCTTGGTGGTCATTCACACGGCCTTACTTTCCCATGCCTGTTTTGGGGTTAGACAGCAATGTGAACCAAATTCTCATGGCTCCTTTCACACACATCTTTAGTGGCCATATGCTCCTGCACATACATGTAGCTCATTCTGATTGCATCTTCATGTGAACGTGAATGTAGGGGCCATGGAAACACGTTTTCAAATGTTGACATTACACATACATCTGATACCCCTACATCATTTATCTGCTTTATCTACAGGATTGACTGAACAAATGGTACACACTAAATGTGTTTTCTTTAATGTGCTTAGTGTAATGTGTGGAGATCATACATGTTTAGCAATTATAGGAAGAATTGAAATGGTGTATGTAAGAGGTTTATTGTGTCTAAAGTAAACAAAAGGAAATGGAATGATGTAAAATGGAATATTTGCAAAAAGTAATGGTGCACATACTGTAGCATACTAGGTTTTATGGGAAGATTGTCATGTATGTTCATTTACTTCATTTACTAAATACACAATTAAAAATGGTAGATAGAATAGTTCCATTATGTTTCCTGGTGCTATCTCGTCATGTCAAACCCATGCTGAAGACTGATTTTGATGACTGCAAATTGAGTTGTTGTTTTTTATGTATGGGGTGGGCTATCTTTCAGGTCCACTATCTTGAAAGAAAATGTTTACATCATAGCATGTGTGAAAAATACAAATCACATGGGGTCTTTTTTGCATGACAAGGGCTTGAATGTTTTGAGCACCCATGTTACTTTTTGACTGAATATGAAATGTTCTAGTTCAATGTGTTATGCATGTTTTATCATTGTTTTATCATTGCTCATTGTTCATAACAAGGGGTCTTTTCTTTTCTTCTCTTTGCCTTTCTTTCTTGCAGGGTCGATATCCACCGCCGTGACAATATCGGATCTTCAGAGAAGGTACAGGTCAATAAGTGAACCATTTTCTTCTGTTTTTCCCCTTCTATACACTCACAAAGAGAACATTCACAACCGTTTGTAGCAATCACTTGCTCACAAATACAATACTAAGCTGACAACTCTTTCAATTTTCCAGAATGCATTTTGCAAGCATCTCAATCTGAGCCGAAAGACCATCCCCATCTTTCCGTTTCCTGTCATCTGTTCTTGAATCCCTGTTTTACGTTCTATGCTACTGTTGTGTGCACTCTCAATGGAATGAAGACTGGTCATGTTATTGATGTTACGGTTATAATTTTGCTTGTTGAAAATGAAATAGCCTGAATTGTTCAATAAGTCTGCCTATGTTATTATGTTGTAGGGTGTCACAGCAACAAACATGAGTGCCATTCTCATCGGTCTTAAAAAATTGCGAAGTTAGGGTGAAAGTTGCCTAGCAATTGTACAAAAGCCGAATGATCCTATTGTCCCTGTCCCCTAACTTCGCGATTTTTTAAGCCCAATGAGAAGGGCACTATCGTTCCTATTTGGTTTCACAAAGATTACACACAGCTTGAAGCAGGAAGACATGTCTAGACTTGTCTGGAGGAGAGAGAGGGGAGGGAGAGGGGCAGGGAGAGGGAGAGGGAGAGGGAGGGAGAGGAG
>OZ022589.1:13970010-14006534 GCA_963669155.1 Arbacia lixula
AAATGCCCAACAGCCTGGAACCAGGCTAACCAGTATCCTACGAGCAGTTGTTTTGAAAGTGTAAAATGTTAGTCATTTGTAACGTGGAATTCATTTCCTTACCCCACTCAACATCTTCCATAAATTACATCAGGATAGTTTCTCTCCTTATTACTAGTACTACAGTACGTCAGCATCCAATTATTGTGTTCTACATAAGGATAAGATTGAAACAAATAATGGAACTCATCGCAGTAGATATAATCATTCACTTCCCCAAACATATCCCAATGAATTTAATTTCAACAAAGGCCCCACGCAGTACAAGAACAGTTTTGCTACGGGCAAGTTAACACTCTAATCCAGTGCATGTACTGTATACAAATACTCAATACAGAATATTTAGAAAAGAGTAAAACTTTTGGTAACATCATGTGATGTCTTTTTGGAAAATATTCGACCCACTTATAGAGTGGTGAAAAGATAAGAAAGGGTGACAAGAGGAAAGATGAAATTTTATTGATTTTCAGCTTTAGTTTGGGGGCTTAACTCTCTCTAACCAATCCACAAAAATGCCATTCAGTTTGCACACATTTGTTTGTCATATTTAATGCGAGGGTTCAACTGAAAATAAATGAGATGAAAAGAAAATAGAAAAGGATGGTGATGGGAGTTGTGAACTAGTCACAAAGAAGTTATACAGAAAAAGATAAAAAAGAGAGAGGAAGAATCTGCTGAAAATATGTAAAGTTTTGCAGCGAACGATAGGTTTCTTTCAAAAATCAGTCTCAATGAATATCAGTCTCAATGTTTAAGGCAGTGTCCATTATCCAGAGAACAACTCATGAATATATTATAGGAAATAAATTGTGACTGCTCTGATGTACAGACCTGAACAAATTCCATGATTCCTTGGCTAGTGCTTTGGGATAATAGCAGGGTTTCGTACATACAGTTTTAACCTCTCAGAACAGTCAGTATTTGGTAGTGTATTCAACCAAATTAACTAGCCTATGAAGACATACAGGATTATGATAGCAATACTATTAATGATATCTAACTTTCATAACATCCTTGAAATTTCTCAAATTTTCACTCAAACCTTTGGAAATTAAATCGCTTCTCCAGTGTTTTTACTTGTGCTCTGATAATCTTGTCTTGTCTTGTCTTGTAGCAACACAATGACAACCATGTGAACACAGCAAAAACGATTAATGAAACGCTCTCCCAGATGAATGGTAACGCACATGTATGAATTAACAAATCAGTGGCTCTCAAAGCCTCATCAAACAGGTTGGATTTCAGAGTACCCTTAGTGTAAGATATACACTGTGAAATCCATTTCAACACGTTAAAACACGTTAAGACGCTTAATGTAATGCCCTCCCAGATGAATGTTAACTCACCTAAAACTAAAACCACCAATCAAAGTGGGGTTGGATTACAGAGTGCCAATAGTAAAAGATAAACCCTGTGAATAACGCTTCAAAATAATTAAACGCTTTATGAAACGCTGTCCATGATGAATGCCAACGCACCTATAACTACCAATCATTGGTCTGCGAGGTGGGGTTAGATGAAAGAGAGACGATATTTTAAGATAAACCCTGTGAGATCCATTTTAACACAATAAAACACTTTATGAAATGCTCTCCCAGATGAGTGTCAACGCACCTAAACTCATCTAAAACTAAAACTGCCGTTCAAGGTGGGGTTGGGGAGAGCCAATATTTTAAGATAAACCCTGTGAGATCCATTTTAACACAATAAAACACTTTATGAAACGCTCTCCCAGATGAGTGTCAACGCACCTAAACTCATCTAAAACTAAAACTGCCAATCAAGGTGGGGTTGGGGAGAGCCAATATTTTAAGATAAACCCCTGTGAAATCCATTTTAACACAATAAAACACTTTATGAAACGCTCTCCCAGATGAGTGGCAACACACCTAAAACTACCAATCACTGGCTCTGGAAGGTGGGGTCGGGTTACAGAGAGCCAATAGTGAAAGATAAACCCTCCAACTACACACACTACACGCATATTTCCACCCCAGAATAGTGGAATAGACCAAAATCTCACCAAAAATACTACCCTGGATCCTGGAATGCCAGTTTGTGTGCAAGATATGCATGTATTGTGTACAGTCATCCATCATAGTGGTTTATGTGTGTCTAGACTTTGAATCATACCACAGGTTTTGATATTGTACAACATACAGTTAGCGAAAGGGTGTATTGTGATCACTATATGATCACAGTTATGAGATTTTGAACTGTAAATTTGCATCATGCAGTAGTAATCTAAATGTTGTTGAATATTAACACTTTCACAACCAGATACAATGGTGTTCTATGTGATTTGTGTGCATTACTGGTGAAAAAAACACCTGTAAATACACCTGTAAATACAACTGTAAATACACATGTAAATACACCTGGAAATACACCTGTAAATACACCTGTAAATACACCTGTAAATACACCTGTAAATACACCTGTAATACATCAACGCTTGTATTCACAACAGTGGTTTAACACAGAATCAATCATGTGATGATGTTACCGCATCATTGATTTTTGTCACAGAATCACGACAGTGGACGATTTCAATCATTCGCTGTAATCATTATGTGGACAAACATAATGATATTGAATCAATAATATTGTATGATGTTGTTTTATTTGCTGTCCGATACAGTTGGTCCAGGTGTAGTACATGTGTGTCAAAGTTAAAATATATGCCAAAGTTAACCAAATGAAACTTCATCCATTCACTGCTACATGTTCATGTCATACAGGATGATTTGAATGAGAATAGAAAGTATTTTTTTCAATTCCAATTCCAAAACTTGTTGAAAAGCTGGCAAGATATTTGTGGGCATTTTTGTCATCATGGTTGTAAACTAAAATGTACCAATCTCCTTGTATCTTTCAAAAGCATACTTTTTTTTTCTTTACATCTCTTATGAGAAACACATGCACAAATCCGATAGAGATGGTGATATTTTTTTTTAAACGAAGAGGGGGGAAACCCACTTCAGCCAATGGCTGTTTTTCAACAGGGTCCTCACATACAAATGGTTCAATAAAAAAACAATAAAAATACATTAAAAATATACAAAAATGAAAAAGTTATCTTTTTAATAAAGAACGTTTATATGACAATAAAAACAAATAAAAGGGAAAGGATATGGCATTTTGAAGATGGTGAAAAGGGAGAAAAAACATTCAACTGTGTAATGTGGCATGTAGTATAATGTTTAGTATAGTATGTAGTTTTAAAAAGTTACGTTCATTGAGTGGGGAGAAAGTTATGTAATTATCTCATTATTTTTCCTTACATTTATGAGTTATTACAACAAATATTTAAAAAAAATACTATAAAATTTTAAAGATTCTTGACTGTATCTTTAAAAATAATTGTAACTATTTATTCTATATTTTTTCTATAACTTTATTTGTTCTCATGTCAATATATAAATAAAAACATGGGTGGAGTGGTGTACATCTTCCTTTCTTTCTTTCTCTCCTTCTCTCTGTCTCCCTTTCTATTACTTACTCTATTTTGTATAAAATGTAAAATGTTAAAGTTTTCCAAACTCTCCAAGCTTTCTCCAAACTATCATGATATTTGTCCATGGTTCTGTATGTTTTTGCAATCTCTTTCCCACTTAAATTGCTTTTCAGTCTGTCAATAACATGCTGTTTATTTGGTATTGTAAGATAATTTTTTGATGCAATTATAATATGTTGATTACTGAAGATGCATTGCAGAATCCAATCAACAGAATAAATAAAATAAATAAAAACTGCAGTCTGCCATTCTGCATTGGTTTGCACATATTTCAGTAAACCTTGAATCTGTTACACACATCATTATGTACGACTGCTTTCACGAAATGACGCTTCATCTGAATTTTCACCATAACAATTACAATTGTGTTAACATTCATAACTGGTGAGGGGATCAATTAAAGGGATAGTCCACCCTGAAGTAAAGTTGGTTTCAATAAAAGCAGATATATGGAAGAAGCAAAATAGCGAAAGTTTGATGAAAATCCATCAAAGGATAATAAAGTTGCAGAGGCACAAAAAGAGTGCCCTCAAATCATCATCATGGTTTCCCTATTGCAGATCATGTGCAGCCATTATTCAATATTGATTTTCTTTGGGTATAATGCAAAACCTAGTTTCAGGACATAAGGCTTGAAAAAAAAAACACCCACAAATTATTTTCATTATCCTTCCTAGTGCAATTCATGTGTAGTCACTGTTCCGGAAATGTGTTTTGTACCTGGGAATATTGAAACAGGATGAAACTCTACGTACTAAAACTTGGGAGTTTCACTGTGATCATAAAATGTTTGTGGGGTCTGATGGAGCATAGCATGTGACAAGAATTTTGAAAAAAGTACGTACTACAAATCCAATGAATTTGGTTACTGCAGTTCCAGGGCATATCTTTACATCCTAACTCAACCATTGTTCACGAGGCCTGAAATTCTAACCTTGAGCAATGTGTTAACTTATTCTTATCATCTCTATCTCATGGATATGATTGCCCTGTTAAAAAATTGTCATGAAAACAGTTGAAATTTTTCATCCCTCAAAAATTCCCAAATTCCACTTCATATGACATCACAGAATCAAGGAGGATTGCTGGTTACCTTTCATTATGCTACCTGAGGTACCACTCACTATGCTCTTTCAAATCATGTATAACATAAGGGGTTACGGCTTTTTGACAGAATTGAATGAATCAAAATGTACCAATTTTCAAAAGTATACTACTGATTGAAAACGGAGCCATATTAATATTTTTTACCATTTCACTTTTAGAAAAGTTGAGGGCAATTATTTGTGCACATGCCCATCTTTCCTTTACCCCCTTCCCTCCCACACACACACACACACACACACAAACAAACACAAACAGGCCCCACCTTTAATATAAAACTGCTGACTGCTCAAAAGTGGTAAAAGATGTTATAAATATTTTTTACCATTTCACTTTAAGGATGGCTTAGGGCAATTATTCTTGCACATGCCCATCTTTCCTTCACCCCCCGGCCCCACCCCCCGACCCCATCCCCCGGCCCCACCCCCACCTCACACACACACACACTCAAACAGGTCCCTCCTTTAATATAAAACCACTGATTGCTTAAAAGTGGTAAAAGATGTTTCAAGCAATGAGAGTGCTGGCTAGCTGTCAGTCAAACATTATTGCGAGCTCGATATACGGTAGAAAGTGCAGGTACCACTGCAGTTGCATACTCTCAGACATGAGCGCATGAGGGCTCTTCTTCTTAACAAGTGACAATCTTCTTTAATTTGCACACTGCACATCCAAGCAGCAAGTTCAGAGGCACACTTGACTATCGCTGGTGATTTGCTTAATCGGAATTGAAGAATGGCTCAGAAGCAGGGTAGGCCATGTGCAAAAGTCATGAAATTCAGCAGGAATTAGCAGAAAAACATAATGTATGAAATCACATGGTCATAGCTTCATGAAGCTTTACAGAAAAAGTGAAAAACCATCCTTGTTTAAGTTTGAAACATAACAACCTTAGTCTACTTTCATATACCATATTGCAGTGGACAGCGGCACTGCGCTGCCATTGCACACACTGCTCACATCACCACGGACAGTGTGGTGTGGAGAGCCACAATGTGTTCTCATCGCAGTCTCTGTCTCTAGACTACAGGTAAAGCAGAGGTCTAGGATGACCCGCCCAACCTACTCAAAATCTAGCGATTAATATAATCCCACTCAAAGTCATCTTGCAAAGTTATGATTTTTAAAGTTTTGATTTTGTGACGTCACGTGTGAGGTGCTTTCCCATTATGTTGTGTGCTGTCGGCTTGTATAAATTGTTATTTTTTCTGTTTTTGACACCAGGATAACACAATTTTTAGGTGTGTAAAAATGTATTTCGAATTATGTTCCAAATGCACAGGGAGAATGATGCAAATGGACATTTTCAAAACAACTGTACACGACACACATGTATGGGAGAGCACCTCCCATGTGATGTCACAAACTCAAAACTTTAAAAGATCATTACTTTCTTATCCTTTGACAGATTTTCATCAAACCTTCACTTATATGTTTCTTTCATATTTCTGCTTTCATTGATAAAAACTTAATTTCTTGGTGGACTTTCCCTTTGAAACCTGACATGCATGAAATGTAGAATAAGTCAATGGGGTTTCCCTGACTTGACACTGTCAGAGTGTAAGTCTTTCTCTGTAGGTCTAGGCACTGTAGATATTTGCCATGTGTACAGTTTCTGAGTCACAAACTGACACAAGGCGACTGCCATTATCATTCTAAAAAACGGATGACTTTATGTACAATGTAGGCTTGTAGTCAAGTACATGCAAAAGTGGGATGTCA
The DNA here is from genome assembly GCA_963669155.1 of Arbacia lixula. Taxonomy (NCBI): domain Eukaryota; kingdom Metazoa; phylum Echinodermata; class Echinoidea; order Arbacioida; family Arbaciidae; genus Arbacia; species Arbacia lixula. The sequence goes on from OZ022589.1 coordinate 13,976,393, forward strand.
CTGCAAATCAGATGCATGGACATGTATTGAAACGGGGGATGGGACGTTTATTTTTCTTCTTAACTTTATCTACCACCTTTTTTTATCACTTTACGTTTTTACAATGTCGATTTGGAGTCATGTCACTAAAAATCCAATATCAAAAGAAGTGGTGCGACATCCATAATTTTTCCTTTTTTCCCTCTTTATCAACAGTGTTATACTGTGTAACATAGGTTTGAAGTAAATAAAATCAGATCATCGACTCTGAAGGGGGGTGGGGAGATGGGGGGATGGGGGGTGGGGTGTCTTCCTCTTTTTCTTTTGATCGTCCAAAGTTTTCCTATGTACAATGTAGGTTTGGAGCCGTGTACATGCGCGGGGGACTGTCACTGCAAAATCAGTAGCTTCCTCTCAGTCACAGATGGCAACCGGATTTCCTGAATTCATGACCAGGCTCCGAACGCACCACGTTCCCACTCCCCCTCAACATGACGTTTCCCTCGACGCTTTGAATCATCACCACAGCAACTAGAAGAACACTAAATAAAAATGGCTTTAATGTTACGATACAAGCAATGGATGAAACAGGGGTAGGAATCACCACAACAAGAAAAAACGCTACACAAAACTGGCTTTTACATTACAGGCAATGGATGAAATGGGGATAGGATGAGGGGAACTACATGTACATGACCCGTATTTACTTTTGCTGGTAGTTCTGTGACCAGAACGTATACCAAATCAGCGAGATTCAACATTCCAATACTATGATCTGTACATAAGTTGTTCTTGTAATGTATTCATGACTATCCGCTTAACTGCGTAGTTACATATAATTACATTCACCTGTATATTGATTCAGTTTCAATAGGTGAAATGCACACTGAATCTAGTTGTTGTTGCTACTCGGACAAACCTCGGACAAGCATTGGTGTGACCATTGGTAACAAATTGTTTGTAAGATGTACATAAACAATATTTATTGTCTGATTCTAATAAAAATCACTCAATGCATACTACAAAGTTGTAAGTACCACACAATTATTCTTTGGGGCTTCCTCCCTGCCCTGCCCCCCCCCCCCCCTCTCCCCCTCACAAAATAAACAGCGTAAAATAAAAATTAACAATCAGCCCCTACAGTGCTCAACGAGCTGCCTTACATGTAAATTTGCATCGTTCATAAAAGTCTTCGTCAGGAAAAAATAACCATGAAATTATTTTCTAAGGGTAGAAAATGGCAAGAGGGGGACGTGTGTCCTTCAGAAAGATACTAAAGTCTCATTGCTGCTCTTTACCCAGGAGTATAAATGGACACCTGATACGAGGTGGTCGAATATTTTAATAAATGAAGATGTTACGCATAACTATGTGTGCATAATACATTGAATCCAGCAACCAGGGCTATAATTGTAACATCCCTCTCAACTCAGTCTATGAATTAGGACAGACTCTCTACACCATTTTAAAAAGAAGAAAAAGCTTTATCTTAAGGACAAACACTTGCAAAGGCTTTCGATTCGCAATCCACAATATACATGTACTTGCTGTGTTTCATTCGAGCTACTGGGAAAGCGGAAATCTTTCATTTTATCTATTCTTGGCAAAGTTGCACAATGAGAGAAGAGAAAGACTGACTAATACCCAAGGAGATTTCAAATTAATATTTAGCTTCTCCTTTCTTTTTGTTGCCTTGCTAAGGTTAGCCGCTAGACACAAGGACAAAATGATTAATGTTTGATCTCTACCACCCGAGGGAGAACGACGTGACATGGCGATGTGAACACAGTTTTCAATGAAAGAAATTGATATGAGTTTGACAGCTCCATGGACTTGAAGGAGTAAGGGTAGCTGGAAAAGAGGAAAGAGTCATTGTCAAATTGTCACTTCCCTTCTTTTTACTTTTCTATTTCACTGACCTCATCCCCTTAACCAGAATCTACCCAATTCAATCTCTCCCTACTCCCTCTCGGTCCCTCCTTCTTGCTTCATCTTACATGTTCTCTTTTCATCTTTCTACCTATTAGTCCGTCTCTGGTCCTTCTTCTTTTCATTTATCTTCTCATGCACCCTCCTCCCCTTGCCCCCTTTCTATCTCTCATTCGCTCCCTCTCACTCTCTCCTTCTCTCTCCCTCTCCCTCTCCCCCTCCCTCTCCCCCTCCTATCTTTCTCTTTCCCCTCTCTCTCTCTTTCTCTCTCTCCCTCTCCCTCTCCCCCTCCCTCTCCCCCTCCTATCTTTCTCTTTCCCCTCTCTCTCTCTTTCTCTCTCTCTCTCTCTTCCTCTCTCCCTCTCCCTCTCCCTCTCCCCCTCCCTCTCCCCCTCCTATCTTTCTCTTTCCCCCTCTCTCTCCCTCTCCCCCTCTCTCTCTCTCTCCCTCTCCCCCTCCCTCTCCCCCTCCTATCTTTCTCTTTCCCCCTCTCTCTCTTTCTCTCCCTCTCTCCCTCTCTCTCTTTCTCTCCCTCTCTCCCTCTCTCTCTCTCTCTTCATCCTTCCCCTACAACCTCTCATTTGCTCCCTCTCTATCTACCAAACACTGTTTCTCTCTCTTATCTGTCCTCTATTCATGTTTGTCTTTCTTCCTTTTTTGCCCCCATTTCATCTCTCATTCGCTCCCTCTCCCTCTACCCCGCCTCTTCCCTCTCTCTCTCTTTCTCTCTCTCTCTCTCTCTCTCTCTCTCTCTCTCTCTCTCTTTCTCTCTCTCTTCATCCTGCCCCTACAACCTCTCTATCTAGCAAACTCTGTTTCTTTCTATCATATCCCCCTCCCTATCTCTCTCTGTCTTTTCGTCTCTCGATTTCTCTATCCTCGTTCTTGCCAATTTGATCATTTCCTGTTACCTGAAGAAGAAGAATAAAATATATTAGCAGATCTATCCTGTATTTGAGATGAGCAGGCAACAAACAACACTTATTGATGAGAAAGACACATCATATTTTGTAAGTCTGTTCCCAGCAACAGAGCTTTAAACAAAGCTTCACAACCCCGCCCACCTACACATATGCGTACCTCGTCACTTTCCAGCTCCCCCACCCCCTGCCCCATCCCCACCCTCCATATATCAGAGGCCCCTCAAATCATTAAACTGAGGCAAAGAAACATTGATTTGAGTATTCTCACTTTCATTTTTTGCAGCCAGCCAGCCAGCCAGCCACAGGAAGGAGCAGCCTTGTTGCTCTGCAAGCAGTGAACAGATGATTTCTGCACGACGCAACCTTGACCTAGCCCTGGCTAATACCGGAGATTAAATTGTGACAACTGTGCTCATTTTTTTTTCTCCCTTTCCTTTTTGTTCAAGGCATGGGAAGTTCCACACACACAAAAAAAATAATATATATCCAGCAAAAGTTTAAACATGTGTCTACATGCTGATATATATGAGCAGGAATATAGGTCATTCATTAGAGCATAGTTTACAATTTTGATAATTTTCAGAGACTGAAACATCACTGGTACCACCACACTTTGTGCTGAATGATTAATGGTCTGTAGGAAATAATGATCTTAAAAAGACATTTGCTTATTATGATCAATAACGATTTTTGAATGATTAGCAGATTAAAAATTACAAAATTGTTTATTCGACAAATGTTGTTATATCTGATCTCATACAGAAGGCTTATACTAGGCATATTTGATATATATTATTGATTATAACTCAAAAGTTCAAGTTACAATCAAGCAGAAATCAACACATTGTGATATTGAGGGATGTCAATTCGTTTTGTGATATTGCAATCATATCCTTGAAATAATTTGTTAATTTTTTTGACAAATCATGACCAAGGAGGGTAGGAGCAGGGGGTGGGGCAAATGGGAAGGGGTGGCAGTAGAAGAGAGAGAGAGAGAGAGAGAGAGAGCAAGAGCAAAGACTGAGAGAAAGGCAAGAGAGAGAGAAAGCAAAGAGAGAGAGCAAAGAGAGAGAGAAGAAAGAAAGAGGGGTAAGACAGAGATCAAAATAAGAGAAAGAGGGAGAAGAGAGGGAGAATAAAGAGGGGGAAGAGAGAGCGAAGACAGAGAGGGGGAGCGAAGGGAGAGAGAGAGAATGAAGAAAGAGGAGGAAGAGAGAGAGAGATTGAAGAGAGACCGAGGGGTGATGATATGAGCAGGCCAACTGCTGAGGAGCACAAAAAGTGGGTCAACCTAGTTCATTGCTAAGGGGTCAAAGGTCGCATTCATACCCAGGTAACCCGGAATGCTCCCTCTGTCAGCCACATCCAGCCAGCAGGCCCAGCCTGACAGAACAAAGTCAAAGGTCAATGCCACTTTCTGGGGCCTCAGGCAATAACTGCGTCTTCAATACTAGCATATCCGATATACAGTACAGACATACGAATGATAACGTGTATGAAATCTCAGTCAATTCACGGAACATTTTCAGAAAAATGAAAACACTATCTTTGTTTCTGTTTGAAATGCACCAACCATAGTCTACATTCATAATCGTATTGTCACTGTCCCATCAGCACGCTCCCATTGAATTCATGCACATTGGAGCGGATGGTGTGGACCATAGCGCAAAGTGGCCTCCGGTCTCTAGGCTATACAGTAGGTTTTCGACGACCCGCCCCAAAACCTCCTGAAAATCTAGAAATCGCTATAATTTTGCTAAAAGACATTTTCCAATTCCATTATTGAGAGGAAAGTTCTGATACAGTATATTGTTCCATTTTCTTTGTTTTTTACATTTTTTGACCTGCAAAAGGCACGCCCTACTACATGTGTACTTCTAGTTACAATTCTACTACATGTACTGATACTACTTCTCCTTGACTATTTCTACAATACAATTACTGTTACTACTACTACTGTTACTACAACTTCTACTACTATTACTACTACTACTATTACTACTACTACTACTACTACTACTACTACTACTACTACTACTATTACTACTACTACTACTACTACTACTACTACTACTAATACTAATACTACTAATACTACTACTACTACTACTACATGTAGTTCTACTATTGATATTACTACTATTCCTACTAATACACGTACTTCAACTATTACTATTACTGCTACTACTTCTACTGCTGCTTATACTACTACATCTCTGTTACTTCTCCTCAACTGCACATCCACATTCTTTTCTTCAAATACTCTCAAGACATTTATGCAATAGTTTTGGAATGAAATCAGTTCTACAAACTGATAAACTCTGATGACTTGAAAGAACGATAATCAAGCAACACCCCTTCCACCTCACACAAATGCTCTTTTCTCTGAAAAAACTCCCATTCATATGGTATGCTAATAACTCCCCCCCCAAAAAAAAAAAAAAAATATATATATATGCAATTGTTGGTGTCAATGGAAAAGTGCTGAGAATGGCAAACTGGGTGACATTCAATTCATACTAAACCTGCTCTGAGTTGGTAAGTTGCCAATTGTCCAAGATGTGGAAATATAACATGTTAACATGAAAGGGGGGATAACATTCAAATCACACATTACCAGTACTGGTAGGTGCATAATGTACAAAGTTCAGATTTCATAGTACCTACACATTGCGAGAACGGAACCATTGCGTATTACATCAGATACATCACTTAGATTATACCCCTAGCAGAGTAGAGATGGTGCACATATGATGTATCCTGCACTTTAAAGGGATAGTCCACCCTGAAATGGAGTTGGTTTTCAATAAAAGCAGAAACATGAAAGAAATATATAAGTGAAAGTTTGATGAAAATCCGTCAAAGGTTAAGTAAGTTGTGAGCTTTTAAAGTTTTGATTTTGTTACATCCCATGCAAGGTGCTCTCCAATATTGTGTTGTGTACATTTTTTTTTTTGAATGCACATTTTCTCAAAAAGATATGCATCATTTTACTTGTGTATTTGATACTTCATTAGAAGCATGTTTTTATACACATACCTCTTTGAAAAATCAGAAACAGAAATAGAGCCATTTATGTTATTATACAGCACACAGCATATGGGAGAGCACCTCGCACATGACGTTACAAAATTGACATTTTGAAAGACCATAACTTTCTTATCCTTTGACAGATTTTTGTTAAACCTGCACTAACATGTTTCTTTCATATTTCTGCTTTGATTGCAACAAACTTAGCTTCATGCTGAGCTATCCCTTTAAGATCATGAAGGGAAGACTGATGGGGTGACCTTTTCAGTGCAATGGTCTTTCTATACAAGTAAGACTGCACAATGAATCTTTTCAGGAGTCAGATGTTGTGGACTTTATACATGCAGTATATGTGTGCACGCCAAGTTGCAAGAGAAAATAAACCATCATTGTCAAAAAAATTACTTCAATAATCATGTTGCCATTATCATATTTGCCAATATTTTGTTTCTCCTTATCTTTCCATCTCAATTTCTGCCTCCTTATCGTATTATATGTTTCACCCTTTCTCTCTCTCTCTCTCTCTCTCTCTTGGTTTATGTCTTTACATACTTATTTTCCCAGCTGAGGCCCAATTTGATTCAATTCTCTCACAATATTTCCTATTCAGACACCTGCTCACTTCTCCAGATTCACAATGATTAGCCTTCATAATCCAGGGCACTTCACACACACACACACCTATGTAAGGTGTTTGCCCCCTTCTCTCCCACATCTCTTGCCTTTACCTCCTACGTACATGTAGATCACCCCCCCCCCCCCCCTTTTCCACACATGCATCTTCATCTTACGCTTTCCCACCTTTAAGTGACTCTCCCACCCCCTCTTTTTTTCTCTCTCCCTGTCTGTCTCTCTCTCTCCCCCCCCCCCCTCTTTATTTCTCATTTTCTATCACTCTATCCCCCAGCTCTCTCACTCACTCTCTTCTCAATCTTCACCCCACATCTCACTAATACTGTCTGTCCATTGTTTTGCATCTCTTCCATCCTATTTCCATTTTCACTGCCATGTTCATTCCTATTTTCCTCCTTCCCTATTCAATCACTTTCTATACCCCCCTCTCTCTCTTGCTTCTCCTTTCTATTTCTCTCTCTCTTCCTTTTTTTCTCATTGTGCATCTCCGTGCTATTTTATCTTATTCCATCCCTCTCTCCCAAACACCCTTCTTGTTCCCTTCCACCCCTCCACCCCTCCCATCTTCTCATACCTTTCCCATCACCCCCCTTCCATTCCCTTCATACACACCCCCCCCCCCCCCTCCCTCCCCTTCCCATCCACCCCCACCCCAACCCACAACACCTCCTCTCCAGCCAGCGAGCCAGCCAGATTGGAGCCGGATGTGAAAGGTGTTAACAGGTGGCCTGGCCCTGGCCAGCGCTGTGCAGCCCTGACCTTGAGACGTCAAGTTCAATCCCAACTCCAGACCAATCACACCCGTAGTGCAAAGGGGGTCAGCGGGGCGTACATAACCAATTAATTGCCGCTGCTCCTGAAATTCCCTGCAAATGTGGCAACAAGTTGTGTGTTAGAGATAATGGGTTGTGGTGGCTAATGACTATAGGCCGTAAGCATGCCAAAATCCTTTATACTAGTCATCATTGGGTCCGGATTTGATTAGAAAATCTATTATGAATTATATAAATTAGTGTAAAACATTACAAAACACCAAATAAATGTACTCTCTGAAATATAACATTATGCCATATTTTGAGTGGGAAAAATGTGACAAATACGGGACAAAAAAACAAACAATGGTTGGCATCTTCGTTGGCAATTTAGCACTCTGATCTGTTTTGCATTTTACCTTGTGAGTGGAAAAACAAATGACAGGGGCTCTTTAGCTAATAATGGGGGCACTTTATTGCCTTGTGAGTTCTTTGTGAATTGCCCTGGGCCTTGTGTAAAACTTTCACTGAACTTGACCAAGGGGAAAATAAAAAAATCAATTTAGGCTATTTTCCAAGCCTGATTGCATGAAATGAACACCCAGACATGTGTGTTGCACTTAACCCTATCAGAGAAATTTTCTCACAGGTGATCTTCTACCATGTCTACTATTTCCATTGGGGATGGGTGGGGATGGGTGGGGATGGGTGGGGATGGGTGGGGATGGGTGGGGATGGGTAGGGGTGGGTGGGGGTGGTGGAGGTGGGGGACGGGGGGTGGTGGAGGTGGGGGACGGGGGGCACTCGTTTTGCTTGATGGCAGCTAAATCACCCTTGATAGTGCATTACATGTTTAAACTACACCAAAGTATTGGAGGTACCGTGAGAAGACACATGAGTGAAGGTTTGATGGAAAATCCATCAAAAAAGAAAGTTGTGATGTTTTAAAACTTTTGAATTTGTGGCGTCACGTGTAAGGTGCTAGCTCTCCCATATGTTGTTTAATTGTCAATCTTCTCAGAAAGATATGCATCCTTTTACCAGCGCATTTGATACATCATTAGAAACACATTTTTACACACATACCTCTATGAAAAATATAAATTTATTCCATTGTCAAAAACAGAAAAAGAGCAATTTATGGAGTCATACAGCACACAACATATGGGAGAACACCTCGCATGTGACATCACAAAATTAAGATTTCAAAAGATAGTCACTTTTTAATCCTTTGATGAATTTTCGTCAAACCTTCACTTGTATGTTTCTTTAACACTTCTGCTTTTATTTAAACCAATTCATCTTCAGGTTAACTATCCCTTTAAACGTGGGTGGTGTATCTCTTTTTCACGTGGGTAAAGACAATGATGAATAGCTCTTTTCAGAATTTCCCTCAGAAAAAAAGAACTGAAAACTTAGCTTTAATGATAGTAACTTTCATATTTCAAATGGTTTTATTGATGAGTTAGTCATCTAAAAATCTAGTCCACTGTCTGCCAACCTTTGTCCTAACAACTGCATTTGGACACAAGGATTTCACTGACTTAATCAGATTAATGCTGTTAAACAGAAACATTTTTATTAGCTTTGCGATAAATATAGAATTATGTCATATCATTCTGGACTACAACTTAAAGGAAATATACTGTACTGGGAAGACAAAAAGGCCTTTAAATGGTGATCGTGAGCAATCTTCTTTCCAATGGTCTCAAATTAAGGTATTGTCCATTTTAGAAACTTGCTGGAAAGTTATTTGCCCTGAAATGATCCACATTTGGAGTAATTAGTGATTAAATCACAAATCCTCTGAGTGTTCAGGCCGAGCATTTTGAATGTTTGTGATTTAATCACTAATTATTCCAAATGTTGATCATTTGAGGGCAAATAACTTTCAGCAGGTTTCTAAAATGGACAATACATTAATTTAAGACCATTGGCAAGAAGATTGCTCACGATCACCTGTTTGAAGTTTTTTTGTTTTTCCAGTACAGTATATGCCCTTTAAGTTTACTTTTTATATAAAAAAAAAGGTAAGGTTAAGATGCAAACTATATTTATGCTTCACTGTTAATAAAGCATATTTCAGCAACTGGGTTGCAATGCACTGCAATGTTTTACAGAATTTGCTAAGGAAATACATCACCTTTAAACGATACTAAACTTGAACTTTGTTTACACTCCACATTCCTAATTTCATTTCCATTATTGCGCATAGGTTGGGAGGTGGCACAAAGTTCATGCATTGTGCCCAAGGGAATCACATTGATCTTCGGTGAATAGATGGGCATTTATAACGGTTAAATTTTCATGGTTATTTGCATAAAGGGAAAAAGTACATTCAACTCTCAAAAGACAATCACAATTTTGGAAATGAAAATAGCATATAGACCATCATGCATGATTTCTAAAGTAACATTACATGTAGGTGTGGTTTGGGGGGTAATTTAAAGCATTTTTCCATATCTCATTTAGTAACCATTTCTTATTTTCTTCCTCATGCTACAAAGTTCATCCAGGTATTAAAACCTGGTTTTGATTTTGTGACATCACATGCAAGGTGCTCTCCCATATGCCATGTACAAAAATGTGCATTTCCTAAATACAATATGCATCCTTTTACCTGTGCATTTGATACATCATTAGACATCTTTAGACACATACCTGTACGAAAAAAACAAACTCTGTTGTCAAAAAAAAGGAAGAGAGCAAATTTATGGAATTATTCTGTACACAACATATGGGATCGCACATGGTGTCACAAAATTTAAGTTTCAAAAGATCGTAACTCTCTTATCCATTGATGGATTTTCATCAAACCTCCACTAATATGTTTCTTTCACGTTTCTGCTTTTATTGAAATCAACTTTACTTCAGGGTGAACAATCCCTTTAAGCTAGTCAAAGAAGAATTGATGAGTGGTAACTAGTCTGCCACTATACCTGTTTAGGGTTTAAGGTTTTAATAAGAAATGCTCAAGGCCCTGAAAGCCACGCCCAATCGAGATATTTTCCAACTTATGGCTGTGAGAATCCCTTTGTGACATTAAGCATACTGGCACAAACGATTATGATGCACATTCCACCAAGTTCAGAATGTATTCAAATTCATTCAATTGACACAAAAATGATCTATTTATAGTGACAGTAACACAAAGTTATGTCATGGGACAAGGGTTCAATTGCACAGAGTCTTTCAAAGGGAACCAATTTATTCACATGTGAAAGATACTCCATGTGGAAAAAAGCATTTTTTCCATATCTCATTTAGTAACCAGTTCTTATTTTCTTCCTCATGCTACAAAGTTCATCCAGGTATTTAAACCTTTTCCTCATGGAGTATCTTTCAGCAGGATATTGTAATATCAGAGTTAACAGAAACAGCCACAGTACTATCAAACATCAAGAAAAGTTGGACTCGAATTTAACTAGTTTCGACCTAAACCCGACTCATACAATCATAAACGGAACTTAGACACAACGACTTAGACACAACGACGGGTTTAAGTCCAGACTAACTTAACTTGAGTATAGTCTTCCTACAGGTGGTCACTAGGGTAGGGTTCAATGTATTAGAAATAGGAACGATGATATCATAGGGATACCACTTATAACAGCTCTTCCACCATCAAGGTGATGGTCATCTACGTGTAGAATCTCACTTCTAAGCTGTCAAGCATTTCTTATCCGAACTATCCAATTAACAGGTCCAACTGCAGTAAAATACTAATTCTTGAGTTCTTTACGCCCCTCTGGCATGGACACACTGAAAAAAAAAAGAGGACTGAAAAAAGGAATGGTCTTGTAAGAACTACTATTTTACAATCTGTGTTAAAAAAAAAATGTTCAACAGCCTGGAATCCAGGCTACCATATTGTACATAACTTTTTTTTTTAATGTGCTGGTGATAGCACTAAAATAAGGTCTGGAAATTATGAATGCCTCACATAAAATTATTGATGTAACTCTTCCCGGAATCACGTTTGAAAAGTAATTCAAACTCACCTTTTTTGCCTGTTTCTAAAAACACACTTACACTTACAGTGTACATGTAGGTCTATAATAAACATGGACATTTGCCAGAAATCACTTTTGAAAATGGTTAGTTACCCTTCGCAGAAAAAAAAAATGTATAACCTTGCCCTGAGTCTTGGGAAACTTTCAAACACTATGAAGTTTTGATTTTTAAAATATGTCACGGCACTGAGGCTAGCATTCCTTCGCGAAGAACTCACGAAAAAACTCTACATTTTTGTGGCTTTCGAGGGTTGGTTTTCCTTTCTTTTCGTGCTGGGATCGTAGTGTAAGGTCAACTGCTCTAGGCCAATTAAGCTATTGTTGAGGTCACAGACTTGAACTACTCAAAGAAATGGGGTACAAAGACGAGAGGAAGAGCAAAAAAGAAAAGAAAAAAGAGTTAACCGCAAAATGCAAACTTCCGATTTGTCAAGATCTTGCATGGCGGAGTTTAGTCAGTGGAAACATAAAAAGTGACGTCCATCAATCTGTGCAACATGATGATAGGAAATGTTTGATAAACAGGATTTGTGGGTTAAAGTTAATTTAATACTTAACATTTATTTATCGCAATATCACTTTATAAGAACTGACATATTGTAAATATCTTTTGGGTGGTGTTAAAATGGATAGTTCACCCTTAAATTAAGTTGGTTTCAATAAAAGCAGAAATATTAAAGAAACCTCCTGTATTAGTTAAGGTTTGATGAAAATTTGTAAAAGATAAGAATTAAAAAATATGCTCTTTTAAAATTTTGTTTCATCATGTGCGAAGTGCTCTCCTATATGTTTTGTGCTGTTGTGAGCACTTTGCATGCATGTTTAATATCATAAAAATCAAAACTTTAAAAAATTACAAATTTTTTATTCTTTGACAGAATTTCATCAAACCTTCACTAATGTCTACATGTTGTTGTTGCTGTTGCTGGTTGATTTTAGGTGCATTTTCAATCACACCCGATTATGTACACGCTGGCATAATGTGGGTCGAATGGCTAGCACGTCACTGAGGAGGTGGCTGGCTCTCCGGAAAGGAGTCTACAACCCCGTGCACATTTAGTTTGTTTGTTTAGTATACTGGTTAGAGGTCATATTGTTAATAATTTTTGTTAGAGGTGCATTTAAGTTCATGAGAAGCTTATTGTTAATTTTCCTTTTATCTTTGACAATTCATTTCACCCTTTTTCTCTCACGTGTCTGCTTTTATTGAAAAAAATAAATTTCAGGTTGAACTATCCCTTTAAAGATAGGGAAGCCCTTTTACAAAAGTCATGAAGCTCAGCATGGATCAGCATTTATTCAGCAGTATACCCTAACAATATCGTGTACAATGTCAAATCTCAGTCAAGGCTCTGCAAACTTTTTGAGGAAGCAACAAAAATATCCTTTATATTTGAAACACCCTAGCTATATAGCTGTTTCATAGCAAACATAATCTATACAGCCATTATTTTGTGTGTTATTTAATTATAGTATTTGTGGGTAACTGTTATTTCATACTGATCATTTTCGTTATCACAATGTCACTTTACAGAAACTGACATACTGTAAATAACTTTGGTTGATGTTTAAATGTCACCAGACAACACACTAAAAAGTCAAATCACATGAAATGCATTTCTGATGCAATTTTTCTATTCTCACCTCACCCCTTCCCTACTCCCAACATGTTAGTTTCACACACATTCTCCAATTTGTTTACATATTCCAAGAAAACAAATCCTGTTAATCTTTTCCACATATGGTTATCAATTTAAAAAAAACAGATGCATACATGCTTTGTATGTTTAGCTGGGTTTTCTAGACAGTGATTTGAAAAGCAGTTCCACATTCATGACAGGACACCCTTTACATGTACTTTAAGAAGGTGTGAATTTCAAAAAGTGATGAATTCTTAAATATCATACTGCATGAGCCAATATTTTCTCTTTTGATGGCATCAAAGACTTTTGATTCTCACAAGATTTTCTAATCACAAATGACACCCTGGCAACTTCTTTCTTCATTGCCCATATGTGCCCGCTACTTAACTGATTAGAACTAGTATTAACACGTGATAAGACTTGGAGAGTTCCCCTGCAAATGCATTTATTATTTTGCAAAATTTGCGGCAAGATTTTTTTGTGTTTTATAAGTCGCAAACTTACTTTACAGTAATTCAAGAAAGTTGCAAAAATAAAATCCTCACAAAACCAAAAGCTTATGTAATAATCAGTACATTGGGTTGGAAATGAATATTTTGTTTCAATCCATAAAACTGCACATTCTAATAATGACTAAATTCTGGCTAAATTGAGCTACACAAATCAAATTCCTTCTCTTTTTTTTCTAGACACCCTGTGCGACAGCTAATCAGACGTGACTCACAAGATTTGTCAAAAGCCCTCTTCTTCACATATCCTTTGCATTAAGCATTCTATTTGGTAAACTTGCAATTCCATTTGGGGGTTAGACTGACAACTCAGTCCCACACATACATGCAGTACATACACCATACTACACATTAACATGCATCATGGATCACTGTCACTCACTCCATCTAAAGAAAACCTTTCCTACAAGTATACTTTCCTCTGCACATTTCATGTACATGTAACTCCAAGCGGTGCAGAAAAAGCTTGATATGCAAATACTGGTTCTATCATACATTTTGGCAAAACATGGAGTAACAAGTTGCTTGCTACACAACCTTACAAACTACATACATGTACTGCACTCTAAGCACAGGAAAGATAAGCCCATGCCATGCAAAAGAGGGCCCCCCCCCCCCCCCCCCCCCCGCAAAAGATAAAAGAGCCCCTGTGCAAACAAAATCCTCATAAGATGTACCTGTATAATGTAACACATAGTTCAGGATGTTTGTTTCATGAAATCAACTGTGAAAAGTAGCCCTTGCAAATACATTCTGTTTCCCTTGCTACATGTACATGTACATTGTACAAGTTTTTATGCATGCAAAGTTTTCTTCACATACAGTAGTGCAAGTACAGAGATATGCAGTATGGCAGCTCACAGTCTCAAATTCACACAGTAAGCGCCATACCATCATTATACCCTTTGAGTCCTCTCTGTAGAGAAGTACATGCAGATGTACAGGTTTATAAACCATATTTTGAGTCTACAGCATATATCGAAATCAACTTTTGATGGGATTTGGACCCGCATGGTAAAGCGAAGGTCAACTCAAGGCTTATGAAGCATGAATCATAACTGTTTATCTCCCTGTAGAATCTGTTGTGTCTATACGCTCCCCGGGGAATCAGATCTCAACTTCCTCTCCCTCGTTTATATTTCAGTGTCAGGGCCCCGTTCACATGAGCCTGTAGTTAGTAGGCTGTGGAATGCATGGTCACAACCGAATCTGTTAAAGGGATAGTCCACCCTGAAGTTAATTAGTTTAAATAGAAGCAGAAATCTGAAAGAAACATATTAGTGGAATTTTGATGAAAATCCGTCAAAGGATAAGAAAGTTATAATGATCTTTTAAAGTTTTGATTTTGTGACATCACATACAAGGTGATCTCCCATATGTTGTGTTTATTTATTTATTTTATTTTATTTGAAGGTGTGAATTTTCTCAAAAAGACACACCTTTCACTTGTGCATTTGGTACATCATTAGAAACATGTTTATGAAAAAAAAAATGTTGTCAAGAACAGAAAAAAGAGAAATTTATGGAATTATTTTGTACACAACATATTGGAGGGCACCTCACATGTGACAACACAAAATTGAAATTTCCAATGTTCATACATTTGTAACTTCCTTATCCTTTGACAGATTTTCGTCAATCCTTCACTTATGTTTCTTTCATGTTTCTGCTTTTACTGAAACCAACTTATTTTCAGGGTGAACTATTGCTTTGAGGGATTGTTCAAATGGGATTGGAGCATACTTTTGTCCAACATGGAAATTTTTCCTGGTTTAACACATTGTACAGTACATAGTATGTATGAATGAGACAAGGACATTTGCATGATTGTGCATAGATGCACATGTACAGGGTTGTAGCATTGATCTTCAATTGACTGGCATACTACCGGGTCCACATCACAATTTGTATCGAGTATCGAGCCCCTTTCACACTCTTTAGGGTATATTACAGACATTTGAGTCTAATAATTATTGACTGTAAAACATACATGT
Organism: Arbacia lixula; assembly: GCA_963669155.1. Classification (NCBI taxonomy): domain Eukaryota; kingdom Metazoa; phylum Echinodermata; class Echinoidea; order Arbacioida; family Arbaciidae; genus Arbacia; species Arbacia lixula. Next base: position 13,991,798 of record OZ022589.1, read on the forward strand.
ACTGCACACCCACACTCACACAAGCATGTACTTGAAGATATCAGTTGTTAATTTGCAAGTGGATTTTGGGATAATGTTCAAGTCAACTACCTCGCTAGCCATGTTCTCAGTAATTCTTACAAGTACAGCATGCCATACATGAAGCCCTCCTTTGGAAATTAATATAATGTTCACAGTATGTAAATTCAACTCAGCACACTTCTCAAACCTAAATAAAATATACTTTATATCTATTTCTATTTCAATTTCAAAATTATGGATTGTAGTACAGAACCGTCAACCACTACTACAGTATTTCCTTCAACATCAATAACCTTCTATTGTAAATCAAAGATGCATGATGCAGTATTTGTCATACATGTACATATGATATTTGGGATGTTTGCAACAATATTAATTCAAGTACAAGGGTATATAAAAAAAATATCAATACACATAAAAGTGTTTATACAAAATAATTACCTTCAATATCATTAACCTACACTGTAAATGAAATGTGCAATGTACAATACAGCATTTGTCATGTTATGTGTGATGTGGATAGTCAATAACAACACACGTGCAGGTGACAATAAAAAAGCATTCTGCTGGCAATATATCCTTGCACATTGGCTATTATCACATTTTTCAATATTTGTATTTAGTGAGCAGGATCATATCAAAGTATATTTCCATATCCAAAGCCAATGTGCTTTTACACACTCCATATATTTTCCATATAGCCAAATCAAGACATCTCTACAATGCATTTAACAAAGCATCGACTCATGACATTTTATAACTATTTATGACTTTGTAGAGCCATTCTCATTGGGCTAAAATAAATCGTGAAATTAGAAAAATCGCGAAGTTAGGGTGAAAGTTGACCAGCATAAGTATCAAAAGCCAAATGGTCCTGTTATCCCTGTCTCCTAATTTCATGATTTTTCTAACTTCGCGATGTTTTAAGCCCAATGAGAATGGCACTTGTAACTCAAGTTTTATTTACAGCCTTTTTGACATTCCAGCACAATAGCATGGTCTATTTCATATTTTACTGGTAGTTTACTTATACTCATACTGCTCCATGATAATTCCAAAGCTTTATTCAAAGACAGGGTATCCCATGTTGCAAAAGTCATGAAACCCTGCAAGTATCTGCAGTGTACAACATACTGTATGAAATCTCGTAGTCATTCTGTAGCTTCACAGCAACCCCTATCAGGAAAACTGAAAAAACACACCTGGAGTTTCATATTTCCCAAACTGGACCTGTATAATGTACATGTACAGTACGTTTATGTTGTAATTGTGGTTGGGAGAATGTTTCATACACATGTAGAATTATACTGTATACGCCACACATGTATTTAGCAAGCTTAATTTTTGGTGGATCGGGACTTTGCAACAATTTCGCAAGTGGTAAAATTTGCGATCGTAAGAGTACTAGTATTAGTACATGTAGTACATGTGCGCGTACATATCATATTCATGTCGGGATCAAAGTTAATATTTTTTTGTCTTTTAAAATTGGCGCATAGCGCCCAACTCGCAAAACTCAAGAAAATGAAAACCCGCAAAATATATGGCATATAAAGTATTTTATCTGTAAAAAGGACACATTACATGTAAAGTCTAGTAGGCCTACACCTGTAGCACTCATTTTCCTAGCACTGTGTAGTTCAACCATCATACAACTGTGCCAAAGAAAATTGAGGATCAAGTACACTTCTTGGCAAGAACGGTGGGGTTACTGGTCAATTTGGCATCTTGCTTACGATGTGAAAAATGGGACGCTTGCCAAAGAGAGATACATGTAGGATGTGTGATAGATTAAACTGTGTAATATACCTGTACTTACTGTATGAATCTATAGTATAGCTTTTCAGATGATACTTACTTTACAACTTGTCATGATCATTGTGTAGTATGAACACATGTGGCCCGTATTCACAAGCACGGTTTAACTTACATGCAGACCGCGTACTAAACTTCACGGGGCACTAGATAAATCACCTGATGCTGTCACAAAATCATTGATTTTCATCACTGATGGGTGATGGGTGATTTCAATTACTCGCTGTAGTTATTCTGTGGACAAACTAAAGATACCATAGTGATTCCAAGGACAAAATCAATGATATTTAATCAACAATAATGTTTCATGTTGTTTTATTTGGCATCCCACGAAGGAAGTCCAGGTTTAGTACACATATTAAGTTAAAACACCATTGTGAATAAAGCTGTTATGTGTACTGTTATTGCATATACAAGCATGAGCTAATATTCAAGTTTAAAGGTATTAATGGGAATGACTATGAGCCATGATGATGGCAAAGTTGTTCTGCCATCATCACTTAAATACCCTCACTTTAAGCAATTCAAGTAATTCTCTAAAACCATTGCACACACAAAAATTGAGAAAAAAACAGCCCTCTTCAAGAAAGTCAGTTTCTTTGAAGAAATGTACATGGTATAAACATCATTGACAGTGAGAAGTGGACTGTAAAATCACTGTAAACACAAATAAACATGGAAATCTCAAAAAGTAATAACAACACAGTTTATGTGAAAAGCCTGCCATTTCTGTTTATTTGCAAGTAGCTCTCTTTCAATTGATGCAGTTACGTGTACCTCATAAAATTGTTTTGCGCACTTGCGATCCTTTGTTTCTGGAACTATTCTCACCCAGAGAACAAATAAATATCCAATTCACGTCTAGATGTACGTATGTATTAATAACATTCCACATCAATTCTGAGAGAAGGGATCCGGAGATGCACAGACAGATGTCTGAAGCCAGGCTACGGTTTCAAGATCAGATAGATTTTACAGAGAATGAAAAAGTTGGAAAAGGGGAAAAGGAGGGGAATTTTTCAAATTGGACAAAATGTGGTAGGGACAGAAAAAGAGAGAGAGTGAGGGTACTATTATAATGGCCATAGAGAGAAAGAGAGAGAGAGAGAGAGAGAGAGAGAGAGAGAGAGAGAGAGAGAGAGAGAGGGAGAGTAAGTGAAAGAGAGAGAAAGAAATAAAGAGAAGGGAAAGAAAGAGAAAGAGAGAAATAGAAAGAAAGAGAAAGAGAGAAAAAGATAGAGAGAGAGAGAGAGAGAGAGAGAAAGGGTGAAGAAGGAGGAGGGAGAAGGAGGAGGGAGAAGGAGAAGGGAGAAGGAGGGGGAGAAAATAGAGAAGGGGGGATAGGGGGAGGGGAAGAATAGAGAGGGAGAGGGAGAGGGGGGAGAGAGGGGGGAGAGAGGGGGGAGAAAGAGGAAGAATGACAGAGTGGGTAGAAAGGAGAGAGGAAAAAGCAGTCTTAATTAACCAGGAAAAAACTTAGAGGAAAATACAGACTTGGAAACAGAGAGGGAGAAGGAGAAACACACGAACACAAACACAAACATACACACACAAATACAAACACACACACACACACAGACAGACCTGTGAGGATCAAGGTCAGTCATAATGAGACAATTATCATTTCATGTAGGGTCCATGGTTATATATAAACCTTAGCAAATATGTCTTCCCCCTTTAAGGATCCAGGTAAGTCCAAATGAGAGGATTGTCATGTAAACCTTATCAAACCGTGGCTTCCCCCTTTAAGTCCAGGTCCCCCCCCCCCCCTCCAGGGGCTCCAATTTAAAGCTCTGCCCCTGCAGAAATTGGAACTAATCCTAGTTTACCCTCTAAGCATCCTCTTCACCAAGGTCAGGTTTGAAGAGGCATTTGAGGCCACTCAACAACTGTTTCTTTCTCTGTCCCTCTAGCCTAGCTTCCACACTCTCAGACATTTCTCATTTCTCATCCCAAAACTGAAAGATAAGAGACTTAAAGAGATAATTTACTCTTGAGAAAAGTTGGTTTCAATGAAAGCAGACACATGAAATTAACATATTAGTGAAGCGGTGAAGGTTTGACAGAAATCCGTCAAAGGATAAGAAAGTTATGACCTTTAAAAATGTTGATTTTGTGAGGTCACATTTGAGGTGTTCTCCCATATTTTTTGTACAATCTTTTTCGGAAATGTGCATTTCCTGAAACACATGAAATTAACATATTAGTGAAGTGGTGAAGGTTTGACAGAAATCCGTCAAAGGATAAGAAAGTTATGATCTTTAAAAATGTTGATTTTGTGAGGTCACATTTGAGGTGTTCTCCCATATTTTGTGTACAATCTTTTTCGGAAATGTGCATTTCCTGAAACCTGTGCATTTGATTCATCATTAGAAATACATCTTTACACACATACCAGTATGAAGAAAAAATCATTCCGTTGTCGAAAACAAAAAAAGAGCAATTTATGGAATTATTCTGTACACCATATATGGGAGAGCACCTCGCACATGAGGTCATAAAATTGAAAATTTCAAAAGATTGATCTCTTGACAAATTTTTGTTAAACCTTCACTAATATGTTTCTTTCATGTTTTTTTCTTTTATTAAAACCAACTTATCTTCAGGGTAAACTTCATGTATCCCTTTAATATTCTGTATCTTTCTCCTCTTTTCTCCAGGGAAGCCGGAGATGAAATTGAGAATGCCTAGTCCATTGCAGCCAGACCTCTTTATCAAATAGTTTGTTTTAGAAATGCCTAACAAGCTGGAAGCAAGACTACTCTCCCTCATTCCTTCCTATCTCTCTTCTACATGCACCAAACAAACTTCAAAAGACAGTCTGCTCCTGCTGTACTGGCTCAAGCTGAGTCTTTGCCTATAGGCTATGGGTTAAAGGGCATATATACTGTACTGGGAAGGCAAAAAAGCCTTCAAAATGTAATTATTACTTGCCAATGGTCTTACATTCATGTATTGTCCATTTTAGAAGCTTGCTGAAGGTTATTTGCCCTCAAATTATCTAAATTTGGAGTAATGAGTGATTAAATCACAAATCCTCAAAGTGTTCGGCCCGAACATTTTGAGGATTTAATCATTAATCATTAATTACTCCATATGTGGATCATTTGAGGGCAAATAACTTTCAGCAAGCTTCTAAAATGGACAATACATGAATTTAAGACCATTGGCAAGAAGATTCCTAATAATTACATTTTGAAGGCTTTTTTGCCTTCCCAGTACAGTATATGCCCTTTAAAGTATACATGTTTCAAGGGAGGGTGTTCAATGTACTGGGTTAGATGAAACCATTCCATTTTTATGCATGCATTTACATGTACAGTAGGGTTTTTCAAGTGATTCAAATTTGACATTGTCACAATGATGATGATGATCATCATCATCATGGCCATGTTGCCGATAGTTTTTCAATTATTGTAACTTACCGTCAATGGTAACTACCATGACAACAGCCATTGAGCTCTCATTATTGCACTTGTTGCCATGATAGTTACCATTGATGGTAAGTTACAATAATTGAAAACCTATTTGCAACATGGCCCAGGTGGTGCAACAGAGTGCTGATGTGGTCTTCACAAGAGCATGCCATTCAACTCCGTTCTCTGTTAAGTGGGTTGCAATGATAATGATGTATGTATGTACCTGAAATTGTTGGAGAAAAAGCTAAATACATGTAATCATGCACGTCTGCTCATGAGGACATACATTGTATAGGTTTTCTCTTTATTTGATTTGATTTATTTTATTCATTTACAGTTTGTGTTCTTTACTTTTTGAAAAAAAAAAATATAAATTTGGTCAATTAATGAGCTATACACTAGCTCCCACATATAAATGTAACTAAATTGTAACTCAAAGTTATAAGTCAATTTTCACTAAAACATTGTAACTCAAAGTTTAACTCAATTGTAACTCAAAAATTGTAACTCAAAGTCTATGTAATACAGTTACAGGTGTATGATGTGTGTATGTAGCACATACCCCACAGCTCATGAGTTTTCAACACGAACAGGATACGACGCTAATGTTACAATCAACAAGTCCATAACGAGCCCCGATCGTATCGCACTTGCGAGACATGATAAATTGTACCAGACCTACAGTGTACATGTCTATAATACATGCACATGAGGGCCTTCCCATCATGCAATGGGCATGTACTTGTCGAGAGAGAGTTTTTTAATCACGATGTGGAGCGGAAATCAGAAACTGCCTCCTTCCCCGAGGCAGTCACATGACCAATAGTTTAGAAGCCCTTTTTTTCTCTTTGCTCGATCGACATACAGTGATGTGATGTCACTGAATTACATGTTTGGTACAAACAAAAAGCGCTGGAACACATGTATCGCATAGTCTGAGTCTTCATTAAACAGGAGGATTTGCTTACTGCCATCTTAAACTTTCTGTGGCATAAAAAAAAAGAATGCATGTCCTAAAAAAGGAAAAATATTCAATCTATCTCAACTCTTGCCAATCCATTTCTCTGCATTTCTACATTGATTTGATTCCACTTAGAGTTGCACTACAGCTTAAAGTTGAATTAAGAAGGGCGCGAATTCCCGTAAATTTTGGTTATACACACTTTATATAGTTCATATAGGCTGTTCAAACAGAGAGCATATCAGAAAACTCATTTGAACGCTCAATATTCTGGTTTGAAAGTCGATATAAATTAGCCTGTTTAGAGTCCCCGATAAGCCTTGGACGCATAGGTACACGCTGAGCGTGACGTCACGGACGGGATTTGGGTAATATCCAGTGTCTGGTATCAATACAAAAATCAGTGCAGAAAGAGAGAGAAGATTTTACCAATGTTTTTCAAAGGAAGCCATATCAAGCAATTACAAATCATATATACAAATCTTTACTCTCCCTATGTAGAAAAAAGTATAAATAACGGTTTTCAAGTCTTAAATTGTGAAGTAAGATTGCAAACGATGAGTTATTAGTCAATATTTTCACTTGATTTTCTTATTTTCTACAACTTGAGAATACTAGCGTAAAGTAGATCCGGCCATCGCCACCCAGCTCATACACACTTGAGCGCGCTGCTTGCTTGAACTTGTCCAGTATACTGCATGCTATGCGTATGGGCGCTCGTGTGTGTGTGTGTGTGCATGCTTGCAGCCAGCGCACGTGTACTCTATATTTATGTTGTGACGTGATCGCGAGAAACTTGTGCATGTTGGCTTTCTTTAGCTTTGACTTTCGTTGTGCATAATTAGCTTTCTTTCGATCTCGATCTCGCTGTTGACAAAAAAATAGTACCCAATAATGGAGCCATTTAGTGTAGAGTTGGAGCAAAATGACCTTTATATGGACTTTGAAGACTTTATGGAAGATGATGAAGCTGAAGGAGGTGATGAAGGAGAAGAAAGCACGAACGAAGATGATGATGAAAGCTGGGAAGATGTCTCTTCAACAAGTGACGATGATGGGGAAATTGGAGAGCAAGGGGTGGTCGATCCAGTTGAAGTTCCCCCTGCTGCAGGCGGGGAAGTAAACGAAGAACCGGTAGCACCTGGGGTCCCACAGCCATACCTTCACGAGCATTTTCTATTTCACAAGTTCTCGCACACATATAATCACCAACTGATTGCCAGATGCACTGATTATTACATTGAATTTACAATTTTATCTCTCATCCGCGGTGTTGAAGTCGAAAGACAAGGCAGTAAAATCGCTTCAAATGAGAAATATTGGAACACTAGAGACACATCATTGACTATATGACATTGCTTAATTCTCATTTATTTTTAAAAATCATTCACTTAAAACCATAACAATAGAAGAAAAGTTCTGACGTGAAAGTAAATTCATTCATAATTGTACTAGCGTGTATGTCTATGCACACAATATACTGCACTGCTCGCTTTGTTTACTTTCTCACTGTGACCCAAATCCCGTCCGTGACGTCACAGTGCTCGAACAATAGTCTCGAGTACTCATCGCCGGAGCGATCAGAGAAAATATGGTGAGGGATAAATCGTCTAAATTTAATATTCTAAGCTTATTTTAGGGGGTTAAAAGGTCTCTCATAGGTAAGCTAGTGTCATAAGGATGATATTAATGCAAATATCTCATTATTTGGGATCGTCTTCTTAATTCAACTTTAAAGAGAAACTGCAGTCCAGAATTAAAAAAGCTAACGATAGAAGTAGAAAAATCTGAGAAGCCGAGCAAAAAAAAGTTTGAGGATAATCGGACAACTAATAAGAAAGTTATGAATGTTTGACATACATTGCACGCAAATTGACAGGTTGAGAGCATACTATCACTAAAAATATAACCATACATTGTATAAGGCAATGCAGCTTCTTACAGAACTGAAAATGATATTGATATCATTAAAGCAAAGCACGTAAATTAAAAGCAGGACAGTGCGCCTATGACATTAGAGTCTTATGAATAAGTTGCCAATTTACCTCCCCAAATGTCACTCTTTGTATCATTAAAATGCATGAATGCATAATTTGGCATATCGTTCATGAGGCTATGATGTCAAAGACACACTTTCATGCCCTTACTTTGCATGCTTTAAAAATATAAATTCTGTCAGAAAATGATCCCCATTTTAAGTGCTACCAAAATGTCAATGTTTGCATCATCAAAACATTCTTTACTTTGATAGTAGTTAACCGATTTTCCTCAAACAGGCTTTGCTCTACTTCTCAGCTTTTTCTGCTTCTATTGTAAAGAATTTATTTCTAGACTGGAATTCCTCTTTAAAGATGTTTGAAAGTTTTATTCAATAGCCCTGAACCATGCTTGAAGTGTACTGGTCCATTAGAAATATGTGTACAAACATGCTAAATATGCTAAAATTTACTTTAAAAACAAAACAAAAATGTGAAAGGGAATATATACTGTGCTGGGAAGACAAAAAGTCTTCAAAAGGGTGATCATGAGCAATCTTCTTACAACTGGTCTTAAATTCATGTATTGTCCATTTTAGAACCTTGCTGAAAGTTATTTACCCTCAAATGATCCACATTTGGAAAAATTATTGATTAAATCACAAATCCTCAAATTGTCCGGCTCGAACATTTTCAGGACTTGTGATTTAATCACCAATGACAGTAATTGTGGATCATTTGAGGGCAAATAACTTTCAGCAAGGTTCTAAGATGGACAATACATGAATTTAAGACCATTGGCAAGAAGATTGCTCACGATCACCTTTTTGAAGGCTTTTTGTCATTCCCAGTACGGTATATTCCCTTTAACTATACAGTACAAATCCTAGGAGTTAGAGCATGCATGGATATCGCTCCTCTTTAATCAAAATCGCCAAGGCAACACACGCTCTACTTGAGATACAATGTAATTTGTGAAAATCCAAAGGCCATTACTAGATCAGACAAACTGGACCATCTGCTGTCTTGATGTTCACTGACATGGCCTTGAACCCCTGCCCTTCGTAATTAAGCGTCTGTCATCGACCACTGAACCACATGCAGGTTCAGTGCGAGAAAATGTCAGGGTTCAATTTTCAGCTGATCCTGTTCAAACAAGGAATGCCCATTGAGTCAACACACATCTTCACCATACATGTATGTCTGTGTACGTAGTCAGAACTCTGAGGCTGGGTGAGGCCTCATGTTTGTGCATACTGCAAAGTTTAAAGACAGGATTGCCCGTTTGCAGGCAAATCAATAACATTTTCTTAAAGATCATAGAAAATGCAAGGAAATACTGTACAAGAACTTCCCATGCAATATTAGAGGAGGACACTGACTTTGAGCTTTCATGTATTTGATGTTTACACTGTGAGTAGGTTTTGGGCGGGTTGTCCAATATCTCTAGAGTTCCTTTAGCCTAGAGACAGAGACCACATATCCTGGAATCATCTCCAAAGGTGCGTCTTCATTAACCCGATCAGACGAAATAGCGAGCTATTTTTCCTGATCCGGGGAACTAGCCTGAAGTTGCAATCGCGTCTTCATTAGCTCGAAACTCGGGATACGTAAGCTCGAGCTCGGGTTGCATAAATTATCCTGAGTTTCACACATACCAGCAGTGTGCGACGGGAATAGGCCATGACTGCATGGCTTTGCTTGTGAGCTTGCATTCATGCACGTGTAAAAACCTATTACGTAAACAATGCCTCGTGGGCACTGATGCATGCCGGGATCGAGAAATTTTCAGGCTAATGAAGACGCTCCGGTTCATAGCTCGAGCTATTTCGCGAACTACATGTAGCTCGAGCTAGCTCCATCTAGCCCAAGATTTCTTGGAAAATTTTCTCGACCAAATAGCTCGCTATTTTGCCTGATCTGGCGAATGAAGATATATCGACCAAAAATCTCATTTATCACATTACTACTGTACACATATCGTCAGCATTTTTATGAAAATTCAATCATTTGTGCTGTGTGCTGTACGGATTTGATAGTTCGTAAAAATGCTTATGATATGTACCTTAAAAACGCTCTGCAAAATGCTCATTGTAAACACGCACAGTTATGGGAACATCATCACACATATGAACTGTAGGGGATTCATGGTAAACATGACAACACAGGTCACCACAATAGCACGTGACAACCTTGGACTTAAAAGGGGAACAATACTGGAGCTCAGATAGGAAAAGTGTCCCCCTCCACCCCTCTTGGCAAAGTAATCAAGCATCACCTACCTCTAGTTTCCGGGGCCTTTCCGGTTCATAGCCGAGGTCTGGGCCCATGGGCATCTGCCCCCGGTCGGGCGAAAGCGCCCCTCCATTATGCCTCACCATGTCTGGCGGGGGTAGCTCCCCCACCCCACCTACCACCACTCCACCCCCGCCCCCACCACCTCCACCACCTCCAATGCCCGCCCCTGGAGGGGGTTTCCCCACCCCATCGGGGGCGGGGGAGCTGGTAGGGGGTGGGGCGTGGGGGGAGTGGGGATGCTGGTGGGGGGTAGCTAACTGTGGTGGCGGCTGGTTACTCATGTTTTTTATCGCTCCTGCGTTCGTGCCGTCACAACTTCAATCAAAGTTCCAATCGTTTACAAATCTCGCACACCACGACTAGAGGTGGACAAAGCCTATCCCTGCGTACACAACGGCTAAGAATCAGCAGTGAAACATTACCAGGGGCCTCCACACAAAGTTGTTGGTAAAGGCATATTTCAGTCCCATTTGATTCCGATGACCAGAGCGTGCTTCTTGTCACTGGAGGCCCTCAACTTGAACGGGTGGAATTATAATCCAGTATATCCTTAGGACTGGCATGGATCTAAAAAGGGGGAAAATGCAGAAAATTGATTAACAGAAGATACATAAAAATACAGGCTGTAATCAGACCCTTTGTTTTCTTCAACATTCCTTTGCCTTTGTCAATTTAACCTTCTTCTCTTTTAATCTTTTCTCCTGTTCTCCTCCGTTTTATATTCACCTTTCTTACACTCTCCACTTCCCCTGCTTCTTTCTATTTTCCTTTCCTTTTTATTATTTCCTCCCTTCCCCTCTTCCTATCCTTTGATTGTTTCTCCTGTTCTTTAAGATTTGTTCCCTTCATCTTCTCCTCCTTTCCCATCTCTTCCCTTGCTAACATTTACAAGTATGTAACATTAAATTGAGTAAATGCATACAACAACAAAGGTATCACTATCAAAATAAAAGTCATGAATCTTGTGACTTTAGGGTGCACTCTTTAAATTGACTTTAAAGACATGTCGGAGCATGAACGGTTCATTAGAGAAGTAATTATTTTATGCACTGGTATGGGATATCAATTGCCTTTGTTTGCGACAATAAAGACAGAATTCAAAGTTCATTTGTGTTCTGTTGTCATTCATAGAATAAGGTCACCACTGATCAAGTTGAATTTTGACTCGACTCACATGGAATAGCTTTATCTGTCTTAGTTGGGATGACTGTCAACAAAGCAGAACAATCAATATTCAATGTTAAATATACATGTAGGTGCAAAGTACAATTTCAGTGTATGACAGGGAGTTCACAATGGACATGTTGTTATGCTACCACCACACCCACTAAAGGATAACTAAGCACCATCATCAGCGCAGTGAAAAGCACATTTTCCTGATCCCTGAACGGAAGTGAGCATGAGCAGAGAGAAGCTGGCTCTTTGGATAATGAAGAGAGGAGAAATATTCAAAATGCTCCAAAAATACATGTACACTGTATCTTTGCTTATTTCACAAATCTTTATCTGCTCAAAAGCACTCCAAAAAATTGCATAAGTGCAGTCAAAAAGGGACTCCCCTCCCCCTCCCCCTTCATCCTCAAAACATACACCCCCTCTTTCCACCACCACCACCCCCTCCATAAGGTAACAAATGGTCCACTTACGCTACATAAAAAAATATATCTGTAAATACTTAAACAAAAAAAAACAAAAGCAGCATAAGAATCAGTTTCAATTGGTCCTTTCAAATATTCAGCATATGAAGTCTTAAACATACAGAATAAATGAAAAACTAACCACTTTTAATCACGGAAGAGGTTTAAGGTACAGTGTACATCATGTGTAAAGTCCTGGAAGGACTGAGATCAGAAAAAGTGGATAGAATTGGAGTGAATTGAATAGGCGAGAAAGTGTAGATTTGAAAGAAGTAATCTTTTGAATCTTTTTAATAAAGACAGAATTCTTAGATGTGCTTCCCTCTTTCTTCTCATATTCATTGAAATTGACCCATCCTTATGGGTTTAATGGTGATAAGTGATCATTGATGAGTATTTAGTCCTCTTTGTGACCTAGAGGGACGATTCCCAGTCAAACCTGCCTGTAAAGACTACCCTACGGGAAAAAGAAGAAAGGACCTTTATGAAAAGGTGATCTTTTGACATAAAAAGTGCAAAATGTATACTTTTGTGCAAACTGTTTGATATTTGAAGCAATAGTCCCTGTTGCAGCTTGCACAAATACATGTAGCTAGACTGGAATGGACAGCTCATGCAAGATTCAAGTTGAGTATATGGTCTTTATACACAGGTGGTCTCTATATAGAGGTGGTTTATTGTAGACACGTAGTCCTTATAATATGCAAATGATCTTTACGGTGAAGTAGACTTTGTAGACAGGTTTGCCTGTACAGTATATCACTATAAAAAGGCCTATTCAGTGCGCTAAAGATACATGTACACCCGCCCACCTAGCCACACCCACTTTTGCAAAGACAGACAGGTACCTGTTTAAATCCCCCAGACCTTTGCATTGTACTCAGTCACACTACTCTTCAATTCCCCTTTCTCTTGCTCTCTATAAGGTAACCCCCACTCCCCCCCTCCTTTGAAAGGCCTCTGCAAATAAGTCAATAGAAAAGGGTAGGGATTAGCCCCCATTGTAGAAGAGGGGGGATCTCCTATTGTAGCTATTGATTAACACTTAAGGTCAGTCAGCTCTTCAAAGGGTTTTGGGAGCTTAATTCGCCAGCTCGGAACAATAGAGACAAAGGCGTCGGCCTTGAGAGAGGAAATATTCCACATACCTGGAGTTTTTATGCAGAATATGTGGAGCGTGAGCTGACCAAATTTAGCAGAATAATTTCAATATCTAGGATGACTGAAGGTGCTCTGAGCTTACGATGTAGTATCTATATGATCCAAGCGGCTACTATACTGTACACTTGAGTTGCCCAAACCAGGCACATACTCTTTTGTTAGCCCCTCCCCCGCCCCTTCCTCTCCACTCCTGGGTTTGTCATAACTCTACTAACATTAGTTTAAAGCTTACTTCTTCTACAAATACAAAGTTAAAGCTATAAACCAAAGCCCAAACCCATTTGATTTCAAATACAGATTTGGTGCTCCGAGTTTACAATGTAGAAAATCCAAGGGGCTAACAGATTCACCCAAACCACCTATTTGTCACTTCTCCACTTACATTAGGTTACAGATCATTTCTTCAACAAAAACAAAGTCAAAACTACAGTTACAGTTTCTGAAAAAAAAAACATTAAAAAAAAACCCAAACCCATCTGATGTAGAAAATCCAAGGGGCTTAAATACACTAGAGTCACCCAAAACCAGGCACATAAATGTACACTGTGCACTTTCATCAGCTCCCCCCCCCCCCCCTCACCCCACCCCTATCCTCTTCTTTCACGGTGGGTTTGTCAAGATTTATTCCACTAACATTAGTTTAAGTCTCACTCCTCTGCAGATGAAAAGTCAAAACTACAGTTACAGTATTTATAAAGAAAATGACCCAAAGGCCAAACCCTAATACTGACCTTGATCATAGAGGTGTGTATTTCCTTATAAGTTTTCACAGCGTAACTCTTGCAAAGAAACTATTGATGCATTTTAGTTTTATATTGTACAGTCGTTGTTTTTTATTGCTTAAAGACTATCCAAATGAGAAAAAAAAAGTGTGAGAGGTACATGTACTGTAGGAATGTATGAGGACATGGGACAGGTTAACAAGTAGCAACCAAGCATTTAAAAAGAAGCAATAGCGTTGATATGAGAGGGGAACTATTTCATGCTCCCCCCCCCCCTCCCCGACCCCACCCCACCCTCCCTGTCCTCCATTTTCAAAACTTCCAAGTTTTTTTTTCAACTTTCAGGTTTGGGTTTTCTTTTTCATTACTGATCATACTGTACCTGGTTGATACCTTTCACATGCAATCTACATGTATATCTAGTCTGCAAGCACAGACACTGTTGTGACAGCACCTCGCAACATGTGAGATACATGTAAGACGACAGCCTGACTTGCTGATTGTGGCTACTTCTGGGGAAGGAAGGGGGGATCTGCATTCAAAATGATAGCTAGACTATTTTCAGACTCATTAATTCAAGCTCACCAATTGACAAGGGTAGGACATACAAGGGTATGTATATGTAGACTAGTACAGTGTACATGTTATTCTAAGAGCACACACATGGAACATACTGTGCACGTATCAAATCACATCATGTTCAATTGGTACAGCACATCCATGTCCA
>OZ022589.1:14006734-14029213 GCA_963669155.1 Arbacia lixula
GTCTGCCACAATATGGCAAGGAGGTAACCAGCCTCGGCTTCAGGCTGTGGGCTTCTTTTTCTGCTGCTGCTACATGTATGCTGCAATTACAACTACATACATGTAGTATGTACATGTATGTCTGAACATGTAGACTAGAGTTCAGTGTCTCTGTCTCAGGGTATGAGGTGTCATGAAAAGGGGAAGGGGGGTTGAGGGGGGTTGAGGGGGGTAGCAGGAAGGGTGCATATCCTACGGTCCAGATTTACATGTCGTTGTGATTGATTACTCTATGTAATGGAGAAGAAGGAAAAAAAGCCATAGCCTTGATCCTAGGCTAACTATAACTTGACATGATTTGATAAGTATACTACTTGAAGCATACAACGTACAATGTACACAGACACACATAAATAAGTGTAAAAGTCTTTTAACATGTAGTGGCGTCTTCATTAGCCTGATCAAACAAAATTGAGAGCTAGTTTGCTGATACCGGGACTGGCCTGAAGTTGCAATATCATCTTCATTAGCTCAAAACTTGGATATGTACAGTGTATGCTCGAGCTTGGATGCAATAAATTTATCCTGATATTCGCACATGCGCAGTGTGCAATGGAAATAGGCCAATAACGCATGGATACAGTTGTGAGCATGCATTCACGTGAGCATGCACGTTAAAATGTAACGTAAACAATGCATCAGTGCGTGCTGATGCATGCTGGGATCGAGAAAATTTTCAGGCTAATGAAGATGCTCCACGAAACAGCAAGCTAGCTCAAGCTACTGTACATGTACATGTACGTAGTTCGCGAGCTAGCTCGTTATTTGGCCATCTAGCCCAAGATTTCTTCAGAAATTTTCTCGACCAAATAGTTCCTGATCTGGCTAATGAAGACACAAACAGCTCTATTTCGTGATCTAGCGTGGCTATCCCGATCAGAACGAGCTAGCTATTTCGCAACATCAGGCTAATGAAGACACCCCTTATGAGGTATAATTCAACACACTCACTAATCTACATACATGTATTGTACATGTACTTCATGTCACATAGCAATCTTCTCAGTTCTAGGTAACTCTCCCTTCCTGTCTTAAAGCTACAGACTGAAGCTATCTTCTTACATTTATTGATGCCATATATTCTGAACATATGATTATGGATTGAAACATTATATGATCATATCATACATATTTGATGTAGAAATATGATCATTATCATGATATCATGTCAATGTTGTACAGTAAGCCTAACTTTTTTAGCTGGGGCTGCTGATCAGATTTTATATATATATTTGAATAAATTCAAAGACCAAATACGAGCTATATTGATTGTGTACAAAAACAGATTGCCCACTGCCCACTCCAGCCAACTGCATATATGGGCCCGTAACTAAACCTGGAGCAACTTTATGGGACAAATTACAAAACGACATAAAACGCTACTATTGATTCAAGATAATTGATTTTGTCCTCGGAATAACGATGGTTTATTGAGTTTGTCGACGTAATAATTACAGCAAATAATTGAAATTCACCCACTGTTGTGATTCTGTGATGAAAATCAATTACTTTGTAACAGCATGGGATGATTTATTTGCACCCCATGAAGTGTCTATGTTTAGTATGCAGTTTAAGTTCAACCATCATTATAAGGAAGGCCCATAGCAGACTGCCCTACTCTGACAAAAGGAAGCAACATACAAAAGATACTTTTCTTGTAAATGAGCAAAATGGGTCTTTCACTTGCATAGGCATTAGTGCAACACCATATCATACTAGATTGAATATCTCGCAGCGAGATGAATATTTCTTGTCCAGATTTTGGCCGTATGTAGGGAATGCTGGGTACAATCTAAGAATACCAATAACCCAAATTTAAGTGATTTGTCACTTGCTTCCTTTTGTCAGAGTAGGGCAGCATACACCTCATTGTTATGAAACCTACATGTACTTTTAGTCTTATAATCTTACCCTTCCTGTGTCATCAAAATGCTGCTCAATGAGATACAATGTCATTCGCAATGTGTCAATGACAAACATAATTGCATTAAGCAATCATTATCTTACCCCCATCCCCCCCCCCTAAACCCCTCACCTCCCCCCCCCCCTCTACTCCCTGCCCCCCCCCCTTTCCCCCTCCCTTCCCCCACCCCCCTCCCCCAATGCGCATGTAACACACATGAACCTACATGTAACATCCATGTGACCCACTTGAGCATATAGATCCGTGGTGTGCATGTGAATTGGAAGCCTGCAAGCCAGTCAAACATGCCTGTATTAATGTTGCCTGGCTAACGGTGCACGCTTGTACACTGCATATGTGCATGTTCCCACTAGAACATTGTACACTCAGTATGTTCAGCATACATACAGTTCATGGATGTGACCTTCATCCACTTACATAATGATATATTAATCATATTCCCTGGTTTAGCATTTAACCCTTG
This sequence comes from Arbacia lixula, assembly GCA_963669155.1. NCBI lineage: Eukaryota > Metazoa > Echinodermata > Echinoidea > Arbacioida > Arbaciidae > Arbacia > Arbacia lixula. Next base: position 14,009,161 of record OZ022589.1, read on the forward strand.
CAGTGGCAGATTTTGAGACTGCTCTATGGGATTTGTGTGTGTTGGTGGTGCCGAAAATGTGACCGAGGTGCGTAGAGACTTAATCAGCTTGTTATCAGCTCGACTCTACAGATATATATAGGGGTCCCCTGCAATATTGGATCATTAAGATATCTGTATGGTGTGTGGGCCAGTGTGGGTAAGATACTAGGCTGGTGTCAGCAGCAGTATTAGTATGTAAGGAGCAGACTGGCTAGCATGGAAAAGGTCAATTATGGGGCATGTTCTTGAGGGTACATGCACTATACACACTATCTATGGGACAGCCTTCTACTAAACTGTGCAAACATTCAGCATGGGACACATCTCAGCTGATACTACATGTAATGCACTAGTGCATAGTGTGCTGGAGTGTCAGTGCCTCAATCGCTTCATATAAATTCAACATGAACAGGTGATAGCGTATAATGTGTATGCCTGTTATGCCTTCTTCGGATTATAAATTAGACATGAAGGTCTACAGCATAGCTGACTTAGATGCATAGCTCCAGCAATATAATCAGGCCAAAGAAAAATTCTTTATTCATGTTGTCTCCCCCCACCCCCACTTCCTTATACACACACCACCACATTGCTTAGAATGGTTAACCAATAGTCATATCAACCTAATATTGTTTTTTTTTTTATAGTTTTTCTTTGGAAATACTTTAATTTTTTTTTTTTTTTTTTTTTTTTTTTTTTTTTTTGGGGGGGGGGGGGGGGGGGCAGGAAATAGGGGAGATATCCCTAATCAACATTTTATGCCCCTGCCCCCACCAAATCTATTTGGTAGACTGCTGGTAACGGCATAATAATTTGTGTGCATCTCTGCGGAACAATGTATGTGTAGATATCTAGTATCATAGATACTAGATAAATAGCAAACGTAATTATCTATAAATTACTGGGCAATCAGTTACATGTAGATCTGAATTACCATTCAAGCACAAGTACAGAAATACTCCCTATCTATTTATCCAACATGCTAACCACCAACGTACTAGCCTGAAAAAGCAACTACATGTATATTGTAATGCCATATGAATTGCCCCAATATACACTTTGAAATAAAGACATGCAAAGTAAACGGTATGTTCAATAGTGAAAAACAGTTATAATTTTCACAAGTTTTTAGTATTAATGGTAACTTCATTCTTCATTCATTTCATTCTTCATTGCTTGTCAAAGTGCATGTTTCAGGCCTACTTTACATAGCCTAAGTCTACAAGCACATAAACTTGAGATTATTTTAGATGTAGCTGTATGATAAAATCATGCATATGTTCACTAGCAGGTGTACTTTATTATCTATGTCTTGCGGATATACATTTTTAAGTGACAATTTTTATGACATATGTGTACATCAAAGAAGATTGTATGCACAGCCCTTAGGCAGGAGCTGTTTTTGGAACTAAGAAGTTGAAATTCTTGTTTGTTTCATGGGATGCAATTATATTGAAATCTACATCAACCCTTTCCATGCCAGAAAAACTTAGTCTCTATGGGATTTATGTGCATTAATGGTCACAAAATACACACATGGCTCAAAGGGAGTTAACACATTGGTCTTCATTCTCTGTACAGGAGGAATGGAGAAGGATGGGCACTTAGTCTGTGTGTCTATCAAGAAATTTTGAATTTGGTATTCCTTCAAAATATTAAAAAGGGTATTTCATGTTTTTAACAGAACTTGCATTGGCAATGATGGCAAGGTTCATTTATAACAATATAATACAATAGTTGTGGAATGTATTGTCGATCCACTACCATCTTAAAACAACCTCAAAGAGGAGGTTTATCATGCATGTGGGGCACTTGTATTCTTTACAATCAACATTTTCTACCCTACCTCACCCTCTCTAATCCCTTCTTCCCTTACAACATAATTTTATGAAATGCACACACTGATTTCACAAATAGATTTCAAAGAAAAATTGAAGACTCAAGAAAATCTTTGCCTACTTGCTCCGTCTTGTGACAAAAGTCTATTATGGGGACAACAGAGCATTAGAGGATGTCTGCAGTTGCACATAACCAAAATGATGTTGTCTGCTGCTGAAGTTTATCAAAAGCCAAGGCAAGACCCTTCACTGTGTACTGGCATAAAGTAGCTTAAAACAGATCTATTGGTCTATTGTGGTCTAATCAATTTTTTCGTTCCTCTTTTCCCAGAATGATTTATCAAGGATTTGGATGGAACACCAGTCTTTTCCTGGACTAACATAAATGATTGAAGACACCATGAAGTCAGATCTTGACATTAATCCTGGCTGATAATCCTTAGCCACATTGCATAGTGAGCGATTCCTTAAATTTGTATGATGTACTGTAAGTTGGTGAATAAAAGGAGGTGTCTCATAAGTTGGGTACCTAAACAGAGAGAGAGGAATAACATCTCCAAAACTCCAATGTTTGGGAGCTATATTTATAACCTGGTCCAGACTGGAAGAGGAAAATCCAGGTTGTAGAATGTTGTGGCAAAGTTGTACATGATTTAACCAGTGAACTAGTCTAGGTAGGTGCCTGAGCCAAAAAGGCCAAGGCAAGCCACCGCCCACTTTTTTTCCTCTAAAGATTGACCTAAATTTAGTTTATCCCATGTCATTCATGTCATTATCATGTGATATCTCTGTCATGATCAGCTTGTTGAAATCATCCACGTATACAAGAGAATATTGTAGATAGCTTACAGAACATGGCGTTTGTTAAGTTTGTGTAGTTTAATGTTACGGCGACTGACTGGAGAGGAAGGTTCCACGCGTCACGCGCATGCAGTGTGTGCTGTACCAGCATACAGGCAGCACGACGACAGCGAGGCAACCCGACCAGGCCAGGCCAGCCAGCCCGCTAGGCCAGGGGCCGTGGGAAACTCGCTGTCACCCCGACCGACATATAAAACAAATCAAAGTAAAGAAAAACTTACCAAACTAAATGCAGACGATATAACACCAGCTTTGCACGATTGATTCGCCGTGATATAAGTCCGAGTAAGTCCACAGAGTCACTCAAGGCGCTAATAATGTAACGGGATCTGACTGGCAGTTGCAAACATGTATAAATTCCCTACAAATACATATAAGATTGGTTTAAAGGGACTAAAAAGATAATTGATCGGGGTACCGGTACCGTGTACGTACCCGGCTAGTCGCGCGTGAAATGATAACATTGTCTCACTTGTAACTAGAGGGGGCGCTTGTACAATTTTCGTTTTTGCGCACAGGATCTTCGTCAAAATTAGTCATACCCATCAAAAGTAATGTTTCAAATCTTCGAAAGCTTTTCTGGTGGTAATGTCACTTTACTCGATAACATGTAGTTATATGTTGGCTCAGTATAATTTGCATAGCAAGCCCACACTAACAAAAGCTTTTCTGGTGGAAATGTCACTTTACTCAAGAACATATGTTTAGATGTTGGCTCAGTATAATTTGCATAGCAGAAGATATGAGAGGAGTTGTTGTTTGTACCTTTTCAAAACTAGTCATGTCCTATAAAAAAAAAATGTACCATTTGAGCACAGTATTAAGGGGGAAGATGACCTCAAGGCATGTTTCCTCTTCTTCTATAATCTTCAAAGGGGTATAATGTAGCCTATCTCAAAGATGAACATAACTTAAGTACACAATATAAGGAGGAGTGTGGGCCTAATGCAAACATGTTGATTCATAGTGGTTTGTTACAAGATCTTTGAATTGATCAAGTGAGACTGCATTAACCACTGTGCTATGAAGTTTATTCCATTCTGGTAGTCCATTGAGCGAATGCAAATTTGTCAATATTGCTCCTTGGATGGTACGTTTGGAAGCACATGTTGTGATTTTTCCTACTTCAATTGTGAATTCTATACTCCAGTGTTATGATATCCTTTTTTTTTATCTTCTAATTATTTTGATCCATGTTGTATTTCCTTGCACTTCATTCTAATTATTATTTTGACATGCAAATATCAGTGTAATGTAATTTTTTTCCCAGATTACCTGAGAGCTAGACCACCACGTTCGGATAACGTGAAATGAGACCTAGATAGATGTAGAATTATCCCTTCTTTAAAATCTCACAACTAACACATTCTTTGACCTCTTCATCCCTGCCTTCTGCCCCCCCCCCTCCCCCCCCCCCCCCCTCTGCACAATGACAGATGATTTATTCTATTGTCATCCAATTAATTGCATGTGTAAAGATATGTTATCTTTTATCTTTTATTTATATTTGTGTTTTTTTTTATTTGTATTTTACTTTCATTATCATCACATACTTATAAATCTCTCTCTCTCTCTCTCTCTCTCTCTCTGCCATAATTTTGTGCTCACAGGTAACCTCTCTTTCTCTTCCATTTTTGTTGCAATTTGTTTATTTATCTATCATGTTTACCTCTGACAAAAGTCATTGTCTATACTACCGCAAATGCTTTCAATCATGGGGAATATGTAAATATTTGACTACTTCTATTCTCTCTCTAGCTCACAAGAAGAATTCAGAAAAAAAAAAAACATGCATATACTCCAGCACACACACTGACACTATCACACACAGACACACAGACACACACACACTATCACACTCACAAACACACACACATACAAACACACACTGACTCTTCTAGTACAACATTCAAATAATTGATCAAAAGAAATAACATCAAACATGACCAGAAAACAAGTGCATTTCTAACTTGAATAATTTATTCCCGAGGTTCGGAAACAACTGGAAAAAAAATGTGGTAAATGAACAAATGGCAACGGGCGGTAAAGAATGTTTAAACTACATAACCATCTTTTCTTCCTTCAAAAAATGATTATACAATGTTTACATCTGCTTAATGGACATGTAACAGAAGCAAAACCCAGATTTTGTTATATGTATCCATACTCCTGAAGTCCTGGCTAACAATAATGAGTTTTCAATCTTTACAGGTCCACAGCGGAAGTTATAGAGCTCGATCTAGCTTATGCGCAACAAAAATGGTGGTGGCTTCATGGTGAATGTTGCATATCGTTTCCTCTCGGCAACCTCCACAAGATGTGGAGCAACATGTTGCAGCCTCGTTACTGCATTCATTGAGGCTGGATCAACACCAACGATCTTAACAGACAAGAATAGAGATATGTGCGAGTGCTTCTGGTTCGCTTGGGTTTAAGTAGTGGGTGTTCTTGTGAGGATTTCGCTCTGTGTGTGACTGTGTGTGATGTTCTTTTTTTTTTTGAAGTGTGTAATAGCCAAAGAGATGTGAAATAATAAAACAGACACCAACGCTTCTTCGTCTACGCCTTTAGGACAATCAATGAACCAACGTGCTTTTATCACTTTAGCTTTCGACGGTATAGCACAGCTGCAGCACTTCAGTGTATACACAACCACATTCAAATACTCCTCCATAGAAAACAATCATGGCAAACACCATTATGATCAAGATTTCTTCATAAACATACCGGTAACGATACGTTGTGTAAGTGATCATACGAAAGCAGCAGTCGATTTCAAATAGTTAGAAAATAAATATACCCACACACACACACATACGTCTCGAGCTTCTGAAAGATGGAATGTCACACCAGTGTAAATTTCACGCATCTTTCAAAGGCTAGAGTGCGTTATGTAACTCTGTACATACACAAGGTTGTGAGAACAGTTCACCTTCAGAGTTCGTATAAATTTCTTTTCGTCCATCGCAAGAGTATTTGTAAGACACATTCAAGATTCCTAAACAGAAACCAGTTTTGTTGAACCATGGCAGCTGGTGCTCATGGAATATTGTGAGAATTTGTATGATGCTGTTGATATCTATTCGCAACACCTTCGATGCCAATAACCATCAGCCAGGGAGAAGGGGAGAAAGATGCAAGACTAGCACCACCTCCTTTCACACGCTGGAAATATATATATATCTTAACACCCGTTTTATTCACCAGTGTGCGGCCGCAGGCACTGAATGCCTGCATCTCTCTCCCCTTCCTCCTATGCTCCATTTCAGATATGACGGTCATGCATGAAGGCTGTATTTATACCGAGAAATAAAAAAAGATAGGTCCCAACTCCATCTCGTAATAGAGTTTTGAAGAGGTAGTGTGTGTCCATGCATGTGTGTTTCGACTCCCAAATACCCGAAGCATATATGTTTCAACGTATGGCATCACACCGGTTTCACAGTAAGTATAGATATATAATCTTATGTTTTTGAGATACCGTTATCGCACAGAGTTCACAATCAATCGTCAACAAAAATGATAAACATGCTAGATCGGTTCTATAAATGAACTGTGAAGAAATTTCACTGCGGTTGATGCACAAAATGTCACAAGTGGAGTGAGCCCGACTGCATAAAGAATGACTATAAACGATTGTAAAATGGTGCAAACGTCAAATCTAACTACTAAAATGTACATTCAGTTAAAGAGATAATAAAAGTAAGATCAAAAATATTCCATTGAAAATTCCTTCTCCAATTTCTTTTCCAATTACAAGTACATAATGCAAATGAGAATTCCGAACACTGTACAATTGGGTTAGGCCCCGTTCCGGCACAGCCGAGAAGTGACCTTCAAACCACCAACAATGCTATGAATCTGAGAGAAAAAACGTGTGACATTGATTCAAACAAACTTCATACCATTTCGAAGAAAAGCATCAAGATTTAATCAACATTAACAAGAAAAAATATATCCTGCACGGATGATGTGTGTATTTGTGCATGTACAGATATTTACTATTCACTGATCATACCATTAACTCATGCACACGACTATTAACAAGTTCCCAATCATAAGTCTGGTATAATTTCACGTCCTGTTTGTTAAGCATACCTCAAATTCACTTTCTATGTGCATGTCAATCTGGGCGACTACCATAACTTGATTGCCCTGAAAATAAAATGTGTACAACATCTACTACGTTTAGTTTGACATGACCGATGTGATGGAACCATTCTGTAACAGCAAAAAAACAATGACAGTTTTTTTCTCTTTCCTTCCAATTACAGCTTAACCTTACAAATATGAACACTCTGTGAAAGGAGCGTGACTTATTTCCAGCGTACAATATATATAGATATATAAAAGGAAAAGAAGAATCTACAGAAAATGCAACCTTATGAACCATACATATATAATGTGATCCTTACAATCTAGCATGCAATTGAACATACCCTACGAAGATGCAATGAAACAGGTTTTATTACGTTTGATACCATTGTAATGTAGCAATACCAGATGAACAAATGTGCCATGGGAGTGGCGGACCACATATGATGCCACAGCGAGTTGCCGTTAGCGATGGCCAGACCCAAAGAGCAGACTCCATAACAAATTGCTTCAATATGTGCATTTTCCGTCGACTATATTACTTAATGAATGGGGAATAGAAGCTGGTTATTTCATTTCCAAACTACACAAGAGGATGACGAGTGTTTTGAATGTGACAACACGGTCTTGTCGTCTACAGTAGCCAAATGTTACATTTCTCTTTCAAGACAAGAGAAAAAAGGAAGATTTTTCACTCATGGTCTTGGCAGTCACCGGAAGAACGAAACAACCACCTCCACATCCCCACTTAATCCACTACGGTAATGACTAACAAGTAAATACAATTTTTGGGTAAATTTTCATTCAACGATGAGGAGGAAATATACAGAGAAAGAACAAAAATAAAAAATCACATATAATAGAAACTCCACTTGTGACAAATCGTGCATATATTTTTTAATGGAAGTCCATCTTGTATTGCTTGCAAAGTACAGTTGACTACATACACCAGGGGATTGCGGGTAGGGTGGTAGTGACGAACAACAAATCCACAAGAAAAATATATCTTCATTGAACATGCGTCATAGCTTGCAGAGGTGATCTCTTCCTTCTCGACAAATCCCAAATGATACCCGACGGCTTTAAACCCACTGCATAGGAGAGCAGAGCTCGTGGCAGCCGTTAAATTAGTAGTCAACTGTACAAACGCTGGAGGCAATACAACAATGGCATTCCACAGTTGTTTTTTACGGTGCATCCCTGCGGACAGAGATGGGTGTCGTCCGCGCACCGCATTCTATTTCGAATCTACCCAAATCGGCGGCTTTAAAAACGGCAAAATGGGTGGAGAAATAACGTCGGCAGCAACATGTTACACACTGCCAGGCTTGTATAACAGGCGCTCTTTCAAGCTCAGACATATATATCAATGTTAAGCAGTTTGTTTGTTTTTTGCTTATACTTCTCCTTTTTTTGCTCTCAAAAAAAGTGTTTAGAGACTTCAGAGTTTCCAGAGCTGCCCTACGATGTTTGAGAGGCATGGCGACTGGAAATCAACAATCTTGACTATGACAGGCGCTTTAGGGGCTGCTTGTCAGAGGTACAACTGCCTATGCTTCTGCTTCTCTTTATCTGGTTTAGAAGGATTCGTGGTGGGCAAAATAAGGTCTTGAAAAGCCCTTTCAATACACATACTTGTGTTATAACCAGACTTCAGCAAAACAAGAACATTTGGCACCAAACATGAAAAAAAGAATCTTTTTCCCCTCCTCGAATCATTGCACACGCCACAACATATGCAATGACTTGTCTTCTCTCAGAGAGTTTATAATACTGTGGGGGAGGGGCTAGATAACTTCTAGCATTATGTAATAAGAGGGAAACCAGAGAGGGAATGGGTACCTGCATATGGGGATAAAGCTTATGAATTTGGATAGCCATGGAACTTGGAATAAATTTTCCATCTTTTTGTTTCATTTTAGGAACGAAACGTGGGCCAGATTTGAGTCAATAAAAACCGGGATGAGGACAGACAAAAATATTGTGTCATTTTTCGTTTTTTATATCAAAAGTAAAAAATAAAGTAAGAAATATAAATTCTTTTTCTTATCTCTCTCTCTTTCTTTGACTGGCCACAAAATATACAATAACCTCAGACTCCTCGCAAAAATCTGAGAAGCTCATCTCAAAGAGGAATTTACATTTCATCAAAGAAAGAAAATAATAAATAAATGGAATAAAATTCCACCCTCTTGCTCAAGACTTCCTAAACCTATAATGTGCCCAAATTTGCAAAAGTAAAAAATTCCTTTTTTTTTTTCCTAAGGTAATTTTGATTTCACCCTCCCCCCTCCCTAAAAGAATGCAGGTGTTTGCCGGAATGTTGTTTGCTTTTGTTAACCAATCATTCTGCCAGTTTTCCATACAGCTCCCTACGTCTGAAAGAGTCACATCAGTAACGATGCGTTGCTGCACACGTCAAGGTTTGTAACTTTATATAAACTTTTACATTTTTTTTTTGTAAAACTTCGAGACAACTTCCTGCCCTCCCATGCAGAAGAGTTTTCCTTTGTCATTCACCAAAAAGTTCCCCTCAGCATTCCTAGAAAAAGCAGTCAGGAAACCAGTCCCTTCTCTATCTCGCTGCAAACAAGCTGCTGCAAAGAAAGACCTGAATTACACTTTGAGGTACGTTTGTACAGTAAGGCAATTATAAAAATCGTCTTCAAAGACACCATACTGGTAGCAGCTAACACTCCTTGCTATAAAACCCACTTTGCAGCCAACTTCCAACGTCCCAAGTTTCCACAATCGCAATCTCAACTCAAACTCCTCTGCATGAATCGTTCAAACTGCCCTAAATAGATGTTTGGAAGAGAAAACTGAGGTAGGTCCATTATCTGATCTGGTAATGCAAGAAATCATCTCGAAGAATTCACCCTTCTCTGCAACATTTTTCCTATTTTTTTTTTTAAACCAGACATTATCCACAATACTCTCTGACAAACAAAACTGTTTAGAACAGAAAATCAACATAAGCACGTCAGCACTTCATTCCCATTTGGTGGTACACAAATCAATTTTTTTTTCTCAGAAAATAACATCTGCTGAAAACAAAATTTTACCCAGAGAGTATTGTGGAGAATTTCCTTCTTGGCCAGTTAATACCTTTGGCCGTTAGTTTCTTTCTTTTTCTTTAACACAAATGTATTTTTTTCACTCCCTTCTCGCAAGAAGGGTGTCCAAAGCGAGAAGCGCAGAACACAAGTTTTATAATGCAAAAAAATAATGCGATTCTGCCACATTGTCGACCGACATGCACCAACAAAAATCCTGCAAACCAGTCAACTTGAAAATCTGATTCAATCAGTATTCCATTTTCAGTGTGAATCACCTTACATGAATTGTCCAATTTTTTTTTTCTTTTCCATTTTTTTTTCTTCTCACCTTCTTTTGGCAAATACTTCATTTTATCTAATTGCATTTGCGCTCACACTTACACTCCTCTCTCTCTTTCTCTCTCTCTCTCTCTGATTCAAACACACTCTCACTCACTCACTCACTCACTCACTCACTCACTCACTCACTCACACACACACACACACACACCATCACACACTTGCCAAGAAATTCATGTTTTCCCCTCCACATGGCAGCAGCCTTTTAACTGTACGCGATCACGTACAAGGCTGTTAAAATTCAAAGGACCTCAATTTCCTCTTTTTTTTCTCTTTACTACCAAATTATTTTTTTCTTAATTAATACTTGTTCTTCTGTTAATCTTCAAAACGCAAAGTTCCAATTCACTTGGCAGTGTTTCCTAATAGTTCTCTCATTTAAAATTTTGGCGAGATTCGTTTCCTTCCCACAAAGTGTTTCCAAATTCTTTTAGTAAGTTTTTATAAACTCCTCCCAAACCCTACCCAACCCAACCCCAATCCTACCCCATTTGCCAAGGTTCAAACACATTCTTAGGTTCTTGGCTTGGACAGGAGAGTGTAGCAGCTTGCAGCTGCTGAACAGGCATGGCTCCTCTTACTGCTGCTGCTGCTGTTGCTGCTGCTGGTTTTGGGGTGGGCCTCCGGGTGGGCCTCCTGGGGGGCCACCGCGGAAGTACCGGCGTCCACCGTTGGGCCGGCCCTGGAAGTTCTGACGCTGGAGGTACTCTTGTTGCGCCTGGCGGATGCGGCGCTGAGCGGCCTGGGGGTGGGGGGTGGAAAGCACAAACACAGAAAATATAAGTCACATCACCAAAGGACTGAAAGGGCTGGTCCAACCTAAAGTGAAGTTAGTCTCAATAAAAGCAGAAATATAAAAGAAGAATGTTGGTGGAGATGTGATGAGAATCTATTTAAGGATAACTTATGATTTTATACAATTTCAAATGCACCAAAAAAGTGTGCATATTGTTTGAGAAAATGGACATTTAAAAATACAAACTGTACACAATATATGGGAGAGCATTTCACACGTGACGGTACAAAATAAAAACTGTAAAAGATCACAACTTTCTTAGTCTTTCACAGATTTTCATCAAACTTTATTTCTTTTATGTGTCTGCTTTTATTGAAAGGACGTAAGCTGATGGGAATAAAAATAATTGAGAGTTGGATTCAGCACAAGAAAGGGTCACCAGTCATGCATAAAGTCATTCGCAGCTTAAGAACAGCTTGGTGACACATCCCCTGAACATGTCAAGATGAATTCAAATTTAAGATTACCATCTTGCAAGCTGTATCTATGCATTAGATATACACAAATCCAATCTAGCAGCAGTTTAGCCATGACCTACCTGGTTGGCGTAGAAGTGTCCCTCAAGCTTCACAGTGACGTCGCCATTGGCATTGGCTGTTGTGTCGACGATGGGGTCGGAGTTGGCCTCGTCGCCGGCACCATCAGCGGCCTTGCGGCGTGGCACCTCAACGCGGGCACCGGTCACACGCTGCAGCTCTCGTACCTATGGAACGGAAAGGTTGGGAGGGGAATGAATAAACATGCTGAGTGTCTTGGCAGTACGCTATCTCTACAAGGAACATTCTTATATTAGCTTTAATAAGCCCATGTTTTAAAGGGAATATACTGTACAGGGAAGACAAAAGGGCCTAGAAAAGGTGACCATGAACAATCTTCTTGCTAATGGTCTTAAATTTATGTATCGTCCATTTTAGAAACTTGCTGAAAATTATTTTCCCTAAAATTATCCACATTTGCGGAAATAAGTGGTTAAGTCACAAATCCTCAAATTGTTTGGGCCGAACATTTCGTGGATTTGTGATTTAATCACTAATTATTCCAAATGTGGATAATTTGAGGGCAAGTAATTTTCAGCAAATTTCTAAAATGGACAATACATGAATTTAAGACCATTGGCAAGAAGATTGCTCATGACCACCTTTTAAAGGCCTTTTTGTCTTCCCAGTACAGCATATTCCCTTTCAATGCTCATCAATCAACCTTATCAATCAACGTCGAAGGTGGACCTTCCACTGATACGATATGACGACACAGTAACAAGAGACATGATCCATTCAATCAATTGATTAAACCACAATAAATGAAATTCAGTTACATATGTTTGCATGGGTAGTAACATTTAGGAATTTGACATTTGATGTTTAAATTGTGGGTCCGTATATCCTCAACAAGAAAAAATGACTGCACTTTTGTGAACCCTGACCCACACTCTTTCTGTCATCTGCATTATATTGTGTGCTTCGTTTTGTTGTCCATGTACTTTCTTCTTATGATGATGTCATGTTATTTTCATGGTCGAATAAATAATAATGAACTCTTGTCCTGTCATATAATAGCGAGCTTTCGTTTTGAGGACCAATGGGCTCGAGAACGGTAATCCGATACCAAGATCTATCTGCGCATGCGCCACCCTCCGCCTCGCTGTCCGCGCGAGGAATCGAGAACGAGAATCTTGAGATTATTCGTTCTCGATGAGTTGCGGACGGCAGCCAATCAGCGCCCGTACAGATGTTGTCATTGCAAATTGCAAATCGCACGTGCGCCCGGGTCGCGGATGTCAGAGGGTCAGATGACGTCCCACGCACCGCCGCTCGTGTTCTCTGTCTTATTTTGCGAAAGTGCCTATGACTACCACGGACGGACGGCTAGAACAGATTGCTCACTGTTCTTGTTTTCATCCGCGGTGTTATCACGAAAGCTCCCTATTATCATCGTACAACATCTTATGAGCAAAGGTCAAATGAAACCAGACATATATGGACGTACAACCCAGAAACTGTTCCAGCAGAGAAACAAGAAAAAAAGCAAGTTTCTCACCCTCTGTCCCCTCTTGCCGATGATGCGGCCGACCAGCTGCGAAGGGATGCTGATCTCTGAGCGGAGGTGGACCTCTCCGCTGCCAAGGATGCCCTCTGAACGGATCTTGTCGTAGATGTAGAACTGGGCGCGCCACTGCGACTCGGGTGTGCCGATGATCTTCACGCACCGCTCGTTGCTGTCCTCGTTTCCTGCAGGCGCGATCTAAAAATAATGCGAAAAGTGGAAGGAATTTAGTGCATTCTTGTGTTGATACAGTGAAACCTGTTTAAGTGACCACTAGTTTACTGATTTCATGACTACTGTGTACGCCATATATTTCAGGTGCTTTTCGCAAATTTAACAACACACAAAAACATGAATACGACGTGTACATGTACTTCTAGTGAAATTTAACCACTCGCGAAATTGTCATGAAGTCCAGATTCGAGAGAAATTAAGACTCAGTAAATATATGGCGTATACAGTAAATCAAAACACTGTGAAGCCACAGTGTCTCAAATGACACAGATATGGAGCAAGTTCAGAAAAGTTTAAATTTCATCCAGTGTGACCTGTGAACATTTTGTACCATGGTGTAATATGTTTACAAATTTGATCAAACTTGTGTGCAAGGCTTCAGAACATAAAACTGTGAAGCCTTCATGACATGTATCGATTCTGTCACAGCAGAGTGCAGCCAACTGCAAAGACTTCTTTTTGTTTCAAGTATGATGGTCTTTATAAACTGCTTTGACATTGTTTCAAATGACTGAAATATGGAGTACGTCGAGGTAAGTTGAGGTGTGCCCCATGAGCATTTTGTCTCACAGTACGAGAGAGTGTGATTACAAATGATCAAAAATTCATCAACTTGGGTGCAAAGTTTCTGAAAAGGAAGATGTTCCACCTCACATAAATGTACCCATTCTGTCACCAATCCTTTTTGTGGTTTAACCATGTGGAACTTTGGGAATAAATCCTGACATGAAAGCGGTGGTGTGGGACCTACACCCACCCTGATGGTGGCGTTTACATTGCCTGTTTGTGGTTAAAAGAGGGTATAAACCCCAACATGAAAGTGGTAGCATGGAACCTACACTCACCCTGACGGTAGCATTTACCCGACCCCCTTTGCGATTAAAGGGCATATACTGTACTGGGAAGGCAAAAAAGCCTTCAAAAGGTAATTGTTAGCAATCTTCTTGCCAATGGTCTTAAATTCATGTATTGTCAAAGTTATTTGCCCTCAAATGATGTACATTTGGAGCAATGAATGATTAAATCACAAATCCTCAAATTGTTCGGCCCGAACATTTTGAGGATTTAATCATTAATCATTACACTAAATGGGGGTCATTTGAGGGAAAATAACTTTCAGCAAGCTTCTAAAATGGACAATACATGAATTCAAGACCATTGGCAAGATGAATGCTCACGATCACCTTTTGAAGGCTTTTTTTTACCTTCCCAGTATAGTATATACCCTTTAAACCTAGCACTATAATATATCATCATAGGGTATAAACATAAAGATCATAAAAGTAGTAGCATGGGACCTCACTCACCCTGATGGTAGCATTTGAGGCACGTGCAGTGTTCCTGATGTTCTTTCCTCCCACGCCGATCAGAGCCCCTACGGCTTCCCTGGGGACGTACAGCAGTGTGGTCTCGCTGGGCTCCTGCTGCTGCAGACAAGAAAGGGGTGACAACATCTCTTAATGTGAAATCCATCTCTGTCGTCTGAAATGTTTTTAATCCCTCCTCAGTTTTCTCCTAACTCCCGCGCACCACATTCTGATATAGTATCCTAACATTCAAAATGCATAGAACTCGTCATATCCAGCGTCGTAAACTCCTAATACCTCTTCTAACATGGAAAATAGATACGTTACATGATTCACCTCGCAAAAAAAATCCCATTTATCAAATGAAAAGTTATGGATTGAGAAATAACTAACAGAAAGAAAGCACACATTCAGAACCAGAACTTTACATCCCAAGAATTTTTAAGTTAAAAAAATAAGAGCGCCACAGGCGCTCAGAATCAGAGAGCTATATGCGACAGAGAGAATTCAACTCAAATGCAGTCAGATCCATGCACTTGAACAGTGATGGCTAGTGAATTGTAAGTGAATTGGAAGTCAAGTGGGAAGTTGATCTCGGTTTCTATTTTATCCACTTGGGTCTAGTAATGACAAGGGCCTGGAAACCATGGTTACATCTTTGTTCATTGTTCAATAAGAGAACGAATCATTCATGTGGTAATGGGTGTACCTAATTTCTTAATAAGAATTTTGCACACTTTTGCATTGTATTTCATGGGGGAAAAGAAGGACTCTATGTCCATAGATGAGGTCGAAAGACCCGAGTTATGGGGGATCATTCCTCCAAAAGGAAGGACAGAAGGATGGAGGGTGGGAATGAAAAGATGGGTAGGATTGATAAGAGAGGCGGGGATGAAAAAGTGTGTGTGTGTGTGTGTGTGTGTGTGTGTGTGTGGGGGGGGGTACTTACCATTCCACCCTGGGGACCACCGTGGGGCATGTTCATTGGTGGCTGGTTCGGGTAGTGTGGCTGTGGAAAGACAAGAGAACAAATTTGTAAGCATTTTGAATCGATTGTGAAAATACATGTGTACTATATGTTATTGAACCTCAAACGGCTACCGCAGACGACACGGTCCAGTCAGTCGTACAACTCTGCGACTGACTGAATTGCAGGACCTGGTCATTAGATTGGTGCAAGAAGGTGATGTAATATTACTAGTCGTAGACCTTTACAACTGCAGTATAGTTGCTGATTCATGTCATCTGCGGTAGCCTTCGGAAGGTTCCAAGTAAAGAAAGTGCAACCATGTACGACCATTAACATTGGAATTCAAGCCTTCCAGTGACATTTTTTTTTGTTGTTGAGCTATTGTCTTTTCCATTACTAGTGGATTACCCACATCTCGTAATTTTTTTATCTTTTTTTTTTTTCATTCCAATGAACATTTTAAAGGGTTTCCAATCACGTCTGGAACACAACAGCATTTAACTTACGTTGTCATTGAATGGTATGCCAGGCCCAGGGCCATAGTGGCCCAGGGCCCCTGTAGAGGGCCGTGGGAGCCGCCATATAAGAGGGTCATTTTAGCATAAATATTACACACAGATCCTATTAGGCAGCAGAGTGCACGCCCGACACACACAATAATGTGCCAAAGTGGTGTCGTCATATCTATTGTGATGTAGGTTTCCGGTGCTAAACAATGCCAGTTAAGTGAGAGTTTCACTGGTCGGACAATGACAAACAGGCTAGTGTCAGGCACTCCCAATGACAATACCCGCTATGATCACCACTGCTCGCTCTACCTACATGGATTAGAACCAGTTGTCTTAAAGAAATGATACATGTGCCTGCCATTTTTTAAAGTGATTCTGTTTGAGATACATTTTCAACTGTTAATGTCCACTGATATAGTGCAAATTCCACTATGTTTATTTCTCACTGAACTGTCCATTTGTATTTAGGTAAATCATGTTTGTGTTAAATGTCAATGCAGGCCCCCCTGGAAGAACAGTGTTTAACCACTGAAGGGGCTAACGTGGGTAAATAATACTAGTAAATAAATAAAGTAATTCATTTGACGTCACACTTATTACTCTATAGTTGTCAACTTACGCCATCATTGAATGGTCCGCCTGGGCCGGGGCCGTAGTGGCCCGGGGGTCCTTGTGGGGGGCCGTGGGGGCCGCCACCGTGCATGCCGCCAGACATGAGGGACATATGGTTGAGGCCCGGGAAGAGGTCATGCTGCTGGGGCTGCAGATTCTGGACGTAGCTCTCGTAAGCCTTACGCAGCTTCTTGCTGATGAGGGCCTCCGCCTTGATGCACTGCTCAGGCGTGCCATAAATGGTCACCGTGCGCTCAGGGTTGAAGACGGTCAGGTCCTGGATCCTACGCAGGATAAGAGATGAAAGAAGAGATGGTGAGCGGTTATTGCAATATAAACTGAGAATCTGTAGTTCCAAAAATAAAAAAGCTGCTATAAGAACAGCAGCCTGACCGCTGTTGCATTGAAATCTCGGTCGGGCCTAAACTTAATTTACGTCAATCGTACATAGAGACAAGAATAGGTCCATGGAAGCAACAGCCAATCAACACACTTGTCATACAGTTTACGTGCGTCCGCATTCACTGAATTAGCAAAACAGCTTTTAAACTAAGAGTTGATCGCGCACCTAACTCCTCGTCACTTCCGAGTCCTTGAAAGTACTTAATGTCACTGAGCGGTTTTCTTATCCCTTTCTGCGCCAAACAAAATGCTTCTTTATGTGTTTGATATGTAAAACTTGAGCAAACATGCACCAATGAAAGAGAAATGGGTGGCGCATTAAATCAATGCCTGGCTCACAATAAATTTCTGGACCCGACGCGGGTGTTTGCACCTCACATTTCCTGCACTGGCGACAACCCTGCAAGTGGCATTGGATAGACTCTGTGTGGGGTTTCTGAGGAACTTACAAGGACACGGTGACCTTGGCCTTGGAGTCTTCCATAATGCTGTTGATGGATGAGCCGTTCTTGCCAATCAGACGACCGACGAGAGCGTTGTGGGCAAGCACCTTCAGTGGCATGTCTCTGTGTGAAGATCAAGAAAAGAGACAAATATTAACCTTCTTGGTACCAACAAATGAAAGTCCTATGTTCACGGTGGCCCGTCCCTTTTGCAGACTTAATTCTGAAAGTTCCCTGACTTTGTTATCATTTTAGAGAGAGTGGCTATATAAACTTTCCCTGGAATTGACAAAGTGTAACATTCAGTTTTGAGGAAATAATGTTTGATAATTGATCAAGCTTTCTTTTTTTTTACCATGAAAATAGTTAAATCTCAGTGAAAACTAGTCAGATTTCCATTTATTCTACAGGGTTTGAGTAGACCTGACCTTAAGATTTCACTGTTGGTATCCCAAAGATTTGTGCTAAATATGTGCAAACTTTCATGAAGTTTGCAGATGTTTGTAAAAGGGACGGGCCATGTGTTATTACACCAGATTATTGCTTATGGGACTGAGTGGGTTCCGTGAAGCAAACAGTCATTGTGCACAATCCATAATTTGTTTTGGGGAACACTTTCATGTATGTTACTTAATAATGTGAAAATATAAACCCAACAACTAAGAGAAGGGTCATTTTAATCCCCTCTGTTGACATTTGATTATTACTTCCAAACCACAATAAACATTGAAATGTGATATTAGTTTAATGAAATCTTGCACAGTGTATGATAACACGACAAAGAGAGGTCTAAGGTCATCCAAAAACTGAGAATATTCCATTTTTATATGTTGAACATGTCCATGAACCTCCAAAGTATACTGTGTATGCAGCAGCATAGCATTAGGTCACCCAGACCTTGAGAATAATCCATTGATATGTGTATACAAGTTATTGAAATATATGAACGACCCCCCCCCCCCTTTCCCTATTCATAATGTGTTCCTCATCAGCCCATTCAAAAATAGGGTCAAGTGCTCAACCCTAAGCAGATGGGTTGAGCACATTGATGAAACATTTATCCTGTGTGTAGCCTGGTTTCCATGCTGCTGGACATATTTTTATCCAAACTGTAAATATGGAGGAAAATTATTAGATTATTCCCTTCATAATCCTCTTTTCTCAGCGAGCCGGAAGAAGAAATTGAGAATGATTAGTCTAAAGCAGTCAGACCCTTTAAATGAATAGTAAGGATTAGAAATGCCCGAACAGCCTAGAATGGAGGCTAGCCTTTGCTAGACTTACGTGTGGGACTCCTCGCTGCTCTCGCTGATCATGACTTCCATGATCTTCTTGATTGTCTCATTCACTTGCTGGGGCTCTCCGCAGATGGTCACAGCCTGTGATCAAACAAAATAATGCATGCAGGAAAAAAAATGCACTATTTCACTCAGAAGCAGTTTGACATCATCCCTTACAGTTGAAGTAAGTAAGGTAGGTTACTAGTTAATATCAATACTTGTTATAAGTAAATAATTGGAACAGCTTCTTTCCAGAAAAAAAATAGTAAAAAAAAAAGAAGGAAAAAAAAATGGAAACTTGGAATAAATATATAAATTGAACGTTGCAACCCTCTCCCACCGCCACCCCCCCCCCCCCCCCACCCAACACGAAAAAAATTGTTTGGAATCAATACATACTTATTAGAAAAAAAGCAGGGACATGCTAAGTGCTAAAATATTATCTTACAGGCATTAGGACGTCAAAACATCTCCAAGCTCTCATCTAGTGATACTTTACATTTGTAAATGACAAACACATCTGGAATGGATGGTGCTAGAGACGTGATTAAAGAGACAAACAGCTGTCAGTTATCTGCACACAAATAACTTCCCAGGCTCCGAAGCAGGTGATAGCTATAGCAAATGGATTAAAAATCTACCTGTAGCCAATCAATATCGAATAGGGAGAGGGAGGAAATATCCTTTCGTCTATGGTTTGGTTAGACATACATATTTTGACGGTGGGAGAAGCGTAATAAATAAAAACGGTAGATAAATATACTGAGGAAAGAAGCCAGAGCTAAGACGTCATTAGGGCATAGTCTGTGTTACCAGACATAGCTGTTAACAGACTGGGTTGTTTCCATGCACCTCACAGCCTAGTACCTAGGCTACATCTGATGCTTCCTCTTTTCCTTCTTTTATCCCCCCCCCCCCCCTCCACTAAACCAACAACCTACAATATTGCCATGTGCAAGTTTTTATTCGTAGTTATCTTTTTCCCCACACACATACACATACTCCATTCGATTTCCACATATCATGTTAATCATACCAATATGATTAACATTCCCTAGTCCCTTTCCCCAAGTCCATCCCCCCCCCCCCCACTCCCCTCCCCCCTCTCCCTCCCTCTCCTCCTTCCCCCTCTCCCTCTGCCTCTCCCCCCCTCCCTCTCCCCCTCTCCCTCTCCCTCTCCCCCTCTCCCTCTCTCTCACCCTCTCTCCCTCTCTCCCTCTCCCTCTCCCTCTCCCTCCCCCTCC
>OZ022589.1:14029413-14069413 GCA_963669155.1 Arbacia lixula
TGTTTCTGTGAAAGATCTCTGTCCCCCTCTCTCTATCTCCCCCTCTATCCCCCTCTCTCTCTTTCTCTTTCTGTTTCTCTATCTCTCTCCCCCTCTCTCTCCCCCCTCTCTCTCCCCCTCCCTCTCCTGCTCTCTTGCTTCTCTCACATTTCTCTCTTTCTCTCTGTCACACCCCTCCACTTACATCCCCTCTGTGGATTTAAGAACTGAATACACGTACACTGCAGTAATGTAGATATTTCTGTGGAAACTTCAATATACGTGCTGGTGCCGCCAGAAAAAATTACCATGTCAATGACATACTTGTAAATTCTTGTCATACATTTGTAAAATGTAAACTGCTCAATCCTCCAGTAGTAGCGTAATTCTAGTCCTTTTAAAGGGGAAGTTGACCCTGACATTATCTTGGTTTCAGTAAAAAGATACAAATGAAAGAAACATATATGAGTGAAGGTTTGACGAAAATCAGTCAAAGGAAAAGAAAGTTATTTGATTTTAAATTTTTTATTTTGTGACGTCGTGTGCGAGGTGCTCTCCCAAATATTGTGTACAAAATAAGTCAATAATTTTTTGTCTGTTTTTTACAATGGAATGATTTTTTTCGTAGAGGTATGTGTGTAATTTTTTTTTTCTAATAATGTATCAAATGCACAAGTAAAAGGATGCATATCTTTGTGAGAAAATGCACTTTTTCGAAAAAAATTGTATACAACATATGGGAGAGCACCTCGCATGTGACGTCACAAAATCAAAACTTTAAATAACTCTCTTTTCCTTTGACCGATTTTCGTCAAACCTTCACCCATATGTGTCTTTCATTGGTCTCTTTTTATTGAAACCAATATAATTTCAGGGTGAACTTCCCCTTTAAGGGATGGATAAAATTAGTTTACTCGCACAGACCCTTGTTAGTTAGGTAGTCTGTGAGTGAGTTTGAATCACTGGGTCTGAAATGTAAAGACTACATGTAGCTCAACCAGCAGCATATTAGGCTGTAGCCTTACCCCAAGGCACATGTAGTACATGCTTTGAAATGGTCTCACATTAATACAGTCTATGCCTATACACAATAGACCGGTTTACTAATATAGTCAAATTTATGGATGTTTCTTCCCTCAGGGCCTAGTAACGAGTTATTCCATTAACCTCTACCTAACAATGGTATTGCAGTACTTGGAATCCACTTTGCATACATTAGTTGTTGCTATGTCAGGCAAACCTTAGGCAAGCTTTCCGGTTTTGTCAGGGGCAACCGTTGTTAAACTGGTTGCATAAAATTTGAATATGTTAGTAAACAGTCAATCAGCCTAGTTACTATATAGGCTGAGGAGTGCATTGTCACAACCGAGTGTGTAAACAACTATGTCTGGAAGTCAGAGGGAGTAAGGCTTAGTCTGTATTACTAGACATAGTTGTTAACAGACTCGGTTGTAACCATGCACTCCTCAACCTGGTAACTAGGCTAACAGACAATTGGTTTGGGTGATGAATTTTACATACCATGGCCCTGTTTTAGCAGAGAGGTGTAAGGAATGGAGTCAGCACGAAGTGTAATTTATTCCTACAGCAGTCGCGTGCATTGATATCACAATGGAATATTTGACGCGTTTGGCTCTTTGATCGAGGGAGATCCGCCGCCAAACAAGCATGACAAAATGTAGGATGCATTTTGAGGAATATATATTCTGTATGCGCAGAAGATTTCAGAACCACTTCATGAACTGAAGTGCATGTGCAGTAGTATTACATCTTATAAAGATACGATTCTGTGAATTTCAGATTATATTGTTGCTTCGTTTTTGTGATAAAAGGAGAATACTGTAGAAAACATGCCAGAGAAATGCCTCCATATCGCACATTTCCGAATCATATTTCCTTAAAAATATCTTGTAAATTGTTTGTTGAGTGTTTAATCTTTCATGGAAACAATCTCAATTTCGTGTGCGGAGGTGTCCGGAAAAGTTACGGACCAAATTCTTTCTACAAGTTTTTTCAAAATTCCCCTTCGCTCACCCCAAAACTAATTCACAGTGTATGTAAATAGATCAGCTACGAGCTCCCAGCGAAGGCTGAACGGTTGACATGCTTCTCAAAACAGATTGTCTTTTATTATTCAGAGGAAGGCACTACCTAATTAGAAATACAGCTAATTGTTTAAAACACCTGAATGTCTTGAATTGTTATGAGGCGGCGGACCTCATAGATCAAAGGAAGTCTATCCGAGCGCAGTCCATCCATGATAGGTCCATGGTTTTAGAAAGCTGTTCGTAAGGAACATATGATTTTACGCACGACTGGTGACCTGTTCTCGTGCGAAGTAAGATTTGTTCCAGTTTTTCCATAGTGGGAGTGCATGAATCTCCTGCAATCCTATTCAAATTTGACAAATTTCACACTTTGTATTCAGACACTTGTTAACAGCAAGAATTTTTGATTTACAAAGATAAGGTTTCAAAGCTGATAGGAATCAAAATTATTAAGAATCTGATTTGGCACCAGTCATCACCAGCCATGCGTAACTTACAAAGAGCGATTTTAAGTTTTGTTTTGTATCTTAAATTCCTATCAAAAAGGTCATTGTTAATGGTTTGAAGGCCTATTTTATTCGTTCATCTCCTCAACAAGAATGTTGTCTTCTTTCATTTCTCCTGCTTAGCCAAACCAAAAAGTCTGCAAAGAGGTTTTTTTCCAGCTGTCATGAATAACGATCCTTGACTAAGGCTGTGCTGTATCATTGAAAGGAAAATTGTCCCTGCTAAAAGACAACCAATGGCTGTGACAGTAAATGATGTTGTTGACAGAATGTGGAGCTTTGGATGCATCTGCTGTGTGGTGGAGTCATGTCATGTACGTCAATGTGTAGGAGGCCTGGGACAGCACATTAATCTGTTTCAGTGGCTTGTGTCTGAATCTAAGGCAGAACTGTAATATGTCTATGAAACACCCCGGGATGGAGGGGTGGGGTGGGGTAGGGATGGAGGGGTGGGGTAGGGATGGGGGGGGGGGGGTGATGTGACAGGACATTAATTTGTTTCAGTGGCTTGTGCCTGAATCTAAGGCAGAACTGTAATATGTCTATGAAATACACCCTGGGATGGAGGGGTGGGGGTGGGGTAGGGATGGGAGGGGGGGGGGGGGTGATGAGACAGCACATTAATCCATTTAGCGGCTTGTGCCTGAATCTAGAGCAAAACTTCAATATGTCTGCATTAAGTTCCCCTGAAAAATAGGGGGGGGGGGGGGTTGGGGTTGGAAGAGGAGGGTGAATCTGACAGTACATTAATCCATTCATCGGCTTGTGCCTGTATCTAAAGCAGAACTGCAATATGTCTATGACATACCCCCTGGTATGGAGGGGTGGGGTGCAGGGGGGGGGGGTAGGTGGAGGTGGAGGGGGAATCTGACAGCATATCATATTAATCCATTCATTGGCTTGTGCCTGTATCTAGAGCAGAACTGCAATATATCTACAAAATAACCCCTGGGACGGAGGGGTGGAGTTTGGGGGGGGGGGGGGGGAGAGAGAAGGGGGAAGGGAGAGAGGGAAGGGTGATCTGAAGGCACATTGATTCATACATTGACTTGTATCTAGAGCAGAATTTTCTATTTTCAATTTACAGATTCCCCCCAGGGAAGTGTGTATGTGTGTGTGTGTGTGGGGGGGGGGGGGGCAGACATTCATTAGATGTGTGTAACTCCCTTATGTATTACAATTCTGACTTCTGATAAATAGACTAAATTATATCATGTGAAATATCCTATCACTTGCATGATTTCAAACCTACTTGAAATATTTCCCTGTCGTTTCACCTACTTTCTTTTCTTCTCGCTACTTTTTATTAAGGTTGTGACGAATGTTGGTGATAATGGTAAAAAGTGATAATATAATGTCAATTATGACATTTACAGTCTGAAATTATCACTCATGATTGTAAACCTACTCTTTCACTGTCATTCACCTACATTCTACTCTTCTCATTTGAAACAGTTATTCACATTTTATATCTCCCTTGTCATAACAAGGCGTGATAGCCAACTATTCATGGCAAAGATATGTCAAAATCAAAGCCGTCCCTCAAAGCTCTAATAGGTTCAAGGTTCAAACCACAGCCCAATTTCTGTCTGTTGCTCCTTGACCTTTGATCTCTTGGGGGTCATGGAGGTGTCACCACAGGGCTACCCGAGGAGGTAATTGGGGGGAGAGAAAGGCCTGGGAAGTTACTCTGTGGGGTGTAGTAATCAGGGCTTTTTAGAACATGCTTGGGGACACTGCAACAATTGGTAATGACTTAATGGCTTTGTATGAGGATAACCGCAAGTTTAGAGTGACATTTTGCGAACTGCAGGGATAAAGAATACCCATATTTAGTGGGTATTTAAAAATCAATCATAATAATAATAATCGGTTCTTATATAGTGCTTTCCTAGTACGAAGTTCTACCCAAAGCGCTTGATTATTACCCTGGCTTTAGCCAGGGAGCCAAGTATGTAGCGCTAAAAGCTAGATGATCTTATTAGATCAGGAATACTATATTTCTGCCAGGTACCCATTTACTACACCTGGGTTGAGAGGGACAAACATGAGCAAAACACCTTGTCCAAGGGTGTACGCACAGGGCTGGGCTTGAACCCAGGATCTCTCTACAAGAGTCAAGGCCTCTCACCACTATATATACCACAGTGCCGAGGCTAACCCTAACCCTAAACCTAACCCTAGTCTAAGGTAACTTGGCTTCGTGACGGGACGAGGGGAGAATAACGATTAAATCATGGGAAGCATATAAAATTTGAATCCCTGTGACAATGATCAACAATTGTTCCATGATTATTACAACTCCTTTCCTTCAAAGGCAGGGTGGCCCTTTCGGAGGTCAAAAAATAAAATTTTGTAAAAACCATGGAAAATGGGAAAATGTCCTCCCAGTAATAGAGCTGGAAACTGAATTTGAGCGTAATTATATTAATTGCTAAATTGCGAGTAGGTTATGGGCGGGGCGTCAAAAAGCTAGTGGTTTCTGTAGCCTAAAGACTGGAGAGCGTAACAGTGCACATCACAGCTCTTCGTTCTGCGGTGATACATTGAGGTGAGGGGTGCATCTCCAAGTAAAAACCGGAAGACACAATGTGTGGCGCAATGTGGTAAATTAATGTACACAATGGTCGTTATGAAATGGGGCATTTCAAACACAAACAAGCATGGTTTTCCACTTTTCATAATAAGGTCAATGAAGATATGACTGTGAGCTTTCATACACATTATTGTTAGTGTATACCGCTCATTCCCGCCAAGTTTCAAGACTTTTGCAAATGGGACACCCTGTCTTTAAACTACATGAAATACGCAGGGTTTTGCCCTGTCTGAAGTGGGATAGAGCCCATGTACATGTACCCGGTATGTACATGTAGCTTTTTGCACCATAAGCTAAACTGGGTGACCTTACATGACCGATGTCCTTGTGAGAGTTCAGTCTTGATAAGCTGATAAGGTGGCAAGAAGCCTATACACACAATGTGATATAGATCGCTAGCCTGCTATCCAGGCTGTTGGGCTTTTTTCAATCCATACTACAATATTCAGTAAACGGGTCTGGCCTGCAGTAGACTAATCATTCTCAATTCCTTTGACCGAGTAAAGAGGAGAATGATAAGGTGTGTCTTCATTGGCCCGATGTGGTGAAATAGCTAGCTAGTTCGTGATCAGGAAAGCTGGCCAGATCACAAAGTAGCTAGCTATTTGCGTCTCCATTAGCCAGATTAGGTGAACTAGCCAGCTATTTGGTCGAGAAAATTACCCCCAAATCTTGGGCTAGATGGCCAAATAGCGAGCTAGATCGCGAACTAGCGACCTATTTTGCAGAGTGTCTTCATATTAGCCTGAAACTTTCGCAATCCCAGCATGCATCAGGTTTTCATTAAATTTTTATACGTGGGTGATCGAATGCGAGCTCACCACTAAAGCAATCCAGTTGTGGCCTATTTCCATCGCACACTGTGCATGTGCGAACATAATTTATGCATCCCGAGTTTCAAGATAATGAAGACGCAATTGCAACTTCAGGCTAGTCTCCCGGATCAGCAAACCAGCTCGCTATTTCGTCTGATCGGGCTAATGCAGAGGCACCTATAGAGTGACAAGTCTTACTGTATTAGACTATATTTGTCAGTTGGGATCAGAAATATCTAACAGCCTGGGAGCAAGGCTAATCAACCCCTGGTACATGTACAAGCAAATGCTTGTGTGTGTATGATTTCTGTTTAGAATCAAAAATCCATTTTGATAGTCATGCCTTGCCATGTTTATTTAATTCAACTCATGCTCTGCCCTAAAACAAAACATAAATCAATGAAGTAGAACAGAGATGTGAAATAGAATTTCAAGTGTATTCTCTGAAAGTATGATGAGTTAGTCATTTATGTGTATGTGTGAATGAGAGTGACTACTGATTTTTATGTGTGTGGAAAACGAAAAGGAGGCATGCAAGACATATATACAGTGTATGCAGTGTGTGTTCCATTTGCTTTTTGTCTAAACACATCTCTGTTGATTTTTCCTTTCTGATGGAGAACCCAGCTATTTTGACTCCATTTACTAACATTCTTTCTAGGTCAACATGGCTTTGAATAGCGTGAATGTGTTGTCATTTGCTGGTTGTAAAAACTCACAAAAAGTGTCAAGACACACAATTCACATCATGGGCAATATATGCAACGACATGGTTGTGACATGGAATTCACCTGAACAAGTTTTGTTTTAAGGAATTTACTATTTTGAATAGCATATTTCACATACATGTATATTGACTGGTAGGGGGTGTAATATATCACACGAAAGGATACATATTTGATATTCCACTATGACTAGTTGACTAGTTAATACTTGTTATATTAAATTTCCTTGATTGCTTTTTTTTTACGTTTAGAGATGTAGATCTAATTGATTGACTATTAGGATCAGATACACAACCAATTCTCAGTTGTACTTCTTGCAGATTTTCTTTCTACTTTTATTTTGTGACATGACATCATTCTAGTAATTGTATTGTTACGTCTCTGCGTTTGCGTCTTGCAATTAACACAGTGAAAAGGGCAGTTTACAGGGAATAACATATATGCATTTGACCACTTGGTAAAACTACTGAGGACCTTCCCTGTGTCCACATTCACAAAATTCATTGTAAAGGTAGACCAAAATACTATAGCTCAACGTCAAAATGTAAAGAAGCATTGCATAGTAAATGGGGTGTCCACATGAAAAAAATATATACCAAAACTCTATTAAGAATCATTGTATAGTGAACAGGGTCCTGCGTGTCTTCGGTGAGCACGCAGTTCTTTGAGTTGATTGGGTCTTCTGCACAATTTGCACAAGCAGTCACGCTAAGCTCCGCCCAGTTATACAGTGTATTGTTAGTGATGTCCATACACACGATGAACAGTGATTAAGCATGATTCTTTATACTGTTCTAATTTAAAACGATGCCCAGACACATGTTTCTTTGTACAACGTTTCTTTATATGACATTTATGATGTCAATTTCATTTTATAGGTATACCGAAATGATATTAGCTATACCATGTTTTTTTTTCGATAAAGCTTTACCAAAACGGTTTTATTTTTTTTGTGTGTGGACGACACTCTGCGAGGCTCACATACCCCGATGAGCTGGAACCCTGTCATGGAGGACTACAGACACCCTTGGGAAGCTAAGCCAGAGATCAGGGGAGATGAGCTGTCCTCTCTCTGCTCAAACTTACAGGGCCTTTTGTGAGTGGGTGTCCTCTCTCTCTCTCTCTCTCTCTCTCTCTCTATCCCCACTCTCTGTCTCTCTCTGTCTCTCTGTCTCTCTGTATCTCTGTCTCTCTGTCTCTCTGTCTCTCTGTCTCTCTGTCTCTCTCTCTGTCTCTCTGTCTCTCTCTGTCTCTCTGTCTCTCTGTCTCTCTGTCTCTGTGTCTCTCTCTCTGTCTCTCTCTCTGTGTCTCTCTCTTTGTCTATCTGTCTTTATCTCTCTCTCTCTCTCTCTCTCTCTCTCTCTCTCTCTTTCTATCCCCACTCTCTGTCTCTCTCTGTCTCTCTGTCTCTCTGTATCTCTGTCTCTCTGTCTCTCTGTCTCTCTCTCTGTCTCTCTGTCTCTCTCTGTCTCTCTATCTCTATCTCTCTCTGTCTCTCTCTGTCTCTCTGTCTCTCTTTCTCTCTGTCTCTCTGTCTCTCTCTCTCTCTCTGTCTCTCTCTTTGTCTATCTGTCTCTTATGTCTCTCTCTGTATCTCTGGCTCTCTGTGCCTCTCTCTCTCTGTCTTTATTTCTCTCCCCCCTCCCTCTGTCTTTATTTCTCTCTGCTGCTTTCCTCTGTTTCCCTATCCTACTCCCATTATCTCTCTCTTTTAGGGTTGAGCTGAAGTTCAATGTGTCCTTTGCTCGATTCTTGACAAAGAGGACATAATTTAAATTATTTGGAGAGTATGATATTATTATTACTTATTATTATTACTTATTACTTATACTGCGCGTTTCCCATAAGGCCCAAAATGCTTACAATGAACTAAATAAATATGTAATGCATAGCCCCTTATATTGGGATGAGGGCTGTACAGGGGTTGTTCCCCCAGTTTTCATATTCATAAACCACTGGAGATACCTCCCTTTTGAGTAAGAGGATAATTGGTCTCCCGTTTGTTGTTCAAAAAAGATATTTCACTACATCAATAAAGAGCAAAAGTGATCCTTTGCTGTATACATGCCTATATTTTTTGGCAAAATTAAGGGAAGGGGGGGGGGGTGGCCTGCATGAAAAAAATGTTTGGTAGTGACAATAATAGTCGTATCAACCAAGGGTATAGCTTTAATTAGTGTAAATGCTGTTTCACACTGGAGGGGGGGGGGGGGGGGGGGCTGCATTTTGATCAATCCAGTCACAGGATAGATAGATCCTATCAGGTCCCTATGTCACTAAATGAGCAGCTAGTAAATTGAGTGTTTTTGCTGAGAGACGTAGTGGCGGTAGCCTGGCTTACAGGCTGTTGGGCATTTAAAAAACAAACTTTAAAAATATAGTCTCGTCCTCAAAGACTAGTTAGTCATCGTATCATTCTTTTTTTCTTAGAGGGAGAAAAAGGAGACAATTGAGGATGATTAGTCTCCTGCAGCCAGACCCCTTGATTGAATAGTCTTTATTAAAAATGTCCAACAGCCTGGAACCCAGGCTAACCCCATGTACAACGTATGTGTTCATATGATGCATATGTGCATATGCATCTGTCTACCGGTATGCATATTGAAGTGAATCTTATTGCATCCATGAACATTATATACATACAGTATAGATTTGTTTTGTACTGGTTACAAAATATGACAATAAGTTGACATATCACCATACAATTACAATTAATATATGCATATGTGTGATAATAATAATAATAATAATACATAGAATTTATATAGCGCACTTTCCATCTTAACTCGATGCTCAAGGTGCTTCAGAGCAAATTAAAGAGAGAGAGAAAAAATACAATACAGGTATGAACTTGTATGTC
This sequence comes from Arbacia lixula, assembly GCA_963669155.1. NCBI lineage: Eukaryota > Metazoa > Echinodermata > Echinoidea > Arbacioida > Arbaciidae > Arbacia > Arbacia lixula. The sequence continues at coordinate 14,038,943 of OZ022589.1, forward strand.
AAAAAGCACCATCATACAGGTATGTATTTATGATGCATTTCTTTAATTCGCTATTTAATAAAGGGGTTTGGCTGCAGTAGACTAATCATTCTCAATGTCTTTCCCGGCTCCCCAGGCAAAGAAAAAATGAGAATGAGGTAGTGACTAGTCTTAGGCAGGGAGGTGTTAGGAAGGAGAAGAAACTCGAGCATAATACATTCCAACATTTGTATGGGTTCTAAAGCGTGCACATGAATGTCAACAGCATTCCATAATCATGACAATGCTTTGATGTACCATGTGCGGGGCTGACATTTAGCTGTTGTCAACTTGAAAAGAAATTGCTTTAATTGCCCATTTGTCTCTAGAGGGGTTGTTTTTGACAAATTTGTTTGCAAACTATAAGGAAGTTAAGGGCAGATTATGACAGATCCTTTACTCTGCTTTTGTTTGAAAAAAAATGAGGAATCATTAAAAAAAATCGGACATAGAAGATATTTGTTTTACAAAATTGTCTAATTTCTTCACTTTCCGACATCTTGTGCATTTGTGGGATTCGGCCATTCTCAAAATGATATATTAAGCTGTGTATTATCTTAAATGGTGTTTGTGTGCCTTGTGTGCGTGCAGAGATATTTTATTTGAAAAACTTGTTTATTTGTGTTTGCTGATACCTGTTATGCTCATGGAATTATTTATGTCATTAACGGAATGGGACAAGTGAAACGTGACTCTAAATTTCTTTTGTTCTCTCTGAGAAACTGTTGCCACACAATCATGTTCGTCATTGTTCAAACACCTGAAGAGCACCTGTTGAAACTCACAACTTTTCAGCGGCGTGGAGCATGGGTTCAAAGAAAGAAAGTTGTTCCATATCCTTCCATAACAGTATTCCTGTCGTAGGATACTAGACTCTTTCTGTTTTTTCTGTTTGGATGAGGAATGTCCAACATAATGCTGGTTAAAGTGATGGCTGCTGTGTTCGAACTCGCACCCTCTAGAACTGAAGTCAGCAGACCATTCCTCTAAACCATGCTACCTTCACAGTAACAAAGGCAACACACCATGAAAAGTTCTGACTTATATGTACATCTATATTCTTGTGATTTGTAAAAAAGTAATTTAAACAATCAATTCAGATACATGTATTTTTGTGATATTTCTTTATGTGTAGGGAGAGCTACTCAAAAGTCCTTACATTACATAGATAATGAAGTGTGTGAAATGATATTGCTCATAAAACTTGATGAAGAAGTGATAGCTCCAATATCTGACCTCTATCCTGTTTGATATGCTGGTGTCCGTTTTATGATCTCCTTTGACGATGCAATATAAACACGAGAAATGTATGTGGATCTAACAAAATAACAGTGGAGCCAGATGGGATATTGCTGTATACTTTTAAAGCATGAATCTCTTTCTCCTAAATTTTTATCGCTTCATGAAATCAAATTTCAAGGACAATTTTACACACCCATGAAATATGTCACAATATACCTTTGTTCATTTTATGTACATTTCCATTTGCCTATACTGCTTTTTTTTAAAAAGTTTTCTTCATTTGACAGAAATATCAGAGGGGGGAAAAGGCCTAATAACAAAAGAAGTAGTAAAAGTGAAAGGAGAGTTATTTTGCTCGCTGAATAAAATTGTCCATCATCTCAACAAAAAATTGCTTTTTGATCTCATAATTTTTCGTGAAGAGAAACGGTTTTATCTTATTATCTGGATATTGGTAAAATATCTACATTATTTTTTTAGACTGTCCTCTTTGTTCTTTAACTACATACAATCATTATTTTTTTTTTTACCTTATTCTCCCCCTTTTGAAATGGAATAGTCAATATAAACGTTACTCTTAAGTTGTTATATTGTTTGGGCAGTTGTAAGACAGCAGTTTCTTCTGTTCACTTATACCATGTTATTCAGAAAACTGCTTTTTTAGGTGGTACGTTACCTCTAATGAAGTGGATTTTTGTTTGTAAAAATTAAACACTACCTTAAAAAAAGAATTTTATATCTGCTTAAGGGATATTCTACCTTTAGTTTATCAGAAGAGAAATTTAATTTAGTCTGCAAAAGGGATGTAGCACTCCCTTTAATCTAACCTGGCTGATCGGTTGGTTGGTAGGGGAGGGAGGAAGAGGAGGAGATATGGAAGCTGAGATCATCTTCGCATCGATTTCCTCCTCTTTGTTTTCTTCTTCCTTTGCTCATAAAAGAATCTTCATTACCCTGACAACAACAAAGGAAAACGAGAGAAAAACAAAGAAAAGTTGATTATGTCAAAGCAGACAATTAATGGTGCCAACATTCTTTCCCCCAGGTTCATTTCGTTGCACAAGGGGGGAAATGAAAGAGACCCCAGAAAAGTGTTGACAGCAACGCTAATGATGACACTAACGCTCCATAAATTGCTGCCGCATCATTCACTTTCTACCCCCCCTCAGATCCTTCCTGTGTAGTCTGTGGTACTCAGACTCAGTTGTGTGCACATGTATGCATTCAGGGAAAGCTGCTGTAAACATGGTTGATGGATATACAGGGAAAGACTATTCAGGTTAATGTACATCAATCATCTTTATAATTTTATGGAGGATATTAACTCTTTGTGAATTTCATTTTGCCACTGTCACCACTCACTGGCATTAAGGTAAAAATGCCAGTTCATGGTGACAGCGACGATTTGTTTGAATGCATCACAGTGGGCTGGTTACATTAACACTTTTGCACAAAGACTGCATAGGGAATGCATGCATTCTTTATAAGTGTGGCACGCACCCCCTTACCAGTGAACATAGAAAGAGGTAAATTTGTTAAACAACTTTTTAATTATTATTTGGGTGGGTTGTTGGGGGCGGGAGGGGGGGGGGGGGGATATGCAAAACATGAATGACACCCCATCCCCCCCCCCCCTGTTTTTTTCGGCCACTTTCAATGTTGAGGATGGGAGCTTCAGCCCAGCAGCTGCCACCTATGTCTTTCAGCAGGACAGTTAATCCACAATGCTGCTCGGTACCTAGGAGAGGAATTGTTGGAACCTGGACACCTCGGCGTATACCTGATCCAATGCGTCGGGTAACGCAAGGAAGGTCTGGTTGGTTCAGCCTGAGGTTGACCCAAATAGCCAGCTATATTCCAATCTGGGAAATAAGCCTGAAGTGGAAATCGTGTCTTCATTAGACAGAAACTGTGCAACTTGGCCTGTCCATTTGAAGCTGATAAGCTGCCAGCTGTTGCTGTTACATAATGCAGGCTGGATCAAGACGTTGGTCTGAAGAAGATGCACCACAAAATTGCTCAATATTCTTAAAAAAAGATTAGCATGCTATTTTTGACGCTTTGGGCTATTGAAAACTGCCTCTACATGGTGATCCAGCTAGCTATTCCAGGTAACAAAAAAGGGGGGCTATTGATCACAACACGAGGCTATCCAAGGTAAATAAGAGGTATTTTAATAATGTTTGGTGTGCATTAAAGCTAGAATTGACTCCATAGGTTCAAAAAGAGGGAAGCGCCCCCCTTCATCTCTCAGTACCAATGACTGACACCCCCATATCAATAACAACACAGTTTCTTACCTATGGGATTGAGTGGGTTAAATTGAGCTTTCGTATTGTCTTGTGTGAGGTTTGGGGTCTGTGCGTAGTGGTGTCCCTTCACATTGACTGTGTGTACACATGATCGTTACCAATTTCACAAAAGAAGGTCATCTTTGACACTAATGCGCAAAAATGTGATGTTAGCGAAAATAAAAAAAATGACGCTGTACTCGAAGCTAATGTTTTTGTGAATTGTGCAAAGGTAGAGTCTGTGTTTTTGAAAGTTACGAAAGGAGTGTTTTTGTAAAAGTGTCCTGGAAATGCATAAATAGGGGTGGTTTGGGGGGGCTAATTTGTACCTGTTTTTGTGTGAAATAGGGGTGAAAATTCCGTAAAATGTTCTTAAAACACTGGTAATAGGGGGAGATTTTTGTTTGGAACGCTCGTGTGATACGTCTGCTGGGGGTCTGTCTGTACAGACTAGAGTCTATCAGTGCGCGGTGACAGCGAATTGTTTCGCTAACGAGCCCACCTCGTCTGGGGTCAGCGCAGAGGAAGTCTCCGATTTCCGCCCCGGAGCCCCCTGGGGTGGAGGGTGGAGGGTGGAGGGACGGTATGATTGGGGGGGGGGGGCGGTAAAGGGGAGTGTGTGGGAATAGGGACACCCCCTCCTTCAGTCAGGTCTTACCGAATTCTATGCAATGATTCCTTGTATTTGAGTGTGTGTGTGTGTGTGTGTGTGTGTGAATGGAATGTTTGTGTTTTTCATTGAATTTTGTTAATGGGTTTGCTTGTCGTTGAATAAGTTCAGGTGCATTTTTCATCCAAACTATTCAATAAAGATGCCATTGGTAGCAAAGTTATGTTTTATGCAAAGGGGCCCTGGTCTTATTCAATTCATGATTACATAACTATCTCACCTGTCCATTACACCCCTAACTGTTGGTTTGAAGGTTTAGCATAATTCCTCCTGTTGCTGTTCTTACCATTGAAAATTTAGAGTTATGATTAGAAATAAAGGATGGGTGCTAAGATGAGGGTAAAGAGACTGTAGTGTCTTAGACAACGCACAACATTTTTTGTCTTCACCCACTCGGGACCAAGTACCACAAATATGTGGTTTCGGGCTATAACTATTGATATCAACTGTTCAAAATATCCAAAGATGCATCACATCAAAGAGCATAAATATCTGCACAAAATGAATCCATTTTGGGCATTTAGTGATGATTTTTCAAACCAAATAAGGGCAAATGGGCATTAAATCTTCAAATTGCAAATCACGGAAAAGGTTAAAAAAAAATTCCTCTTTCGCTCTTTAAATTGGCATGATTTTTGCTCTAACTTGAATGATATTAACGTTTCATTAATTTAAAATGGAATTTACATTATGTTTCTTCATAAAAAATTCTTTTGAAAAAAAATGTTGCAAATTTAAAAGCCAAATAGTAAAAAGATTTGCTATAGTAATACAGAGAAAAGAAGAAAGAGAGAGGCAAAGTATGGAGAAGTTATCGTAAGTCTTGCAACTTACTATATTTTTCTTTAGAGATAGATAGAGTATCAGTTTTGTGGAGAATAATTCCTAACTTGAAGACCTGTATGTGAAGACACCTGCTCATGAGGACCACATATCTTGCCTCGCGTAAGTGGTCTTTCAATACAGGTTTGAGTGTATATAAAATTTGCATTGAGGCTTGTGCGGATGCAAAAACACTCAACAGCCACTGCCATCTGACTGACTGGGCTAGGGCAATGTTAAACCGCGCCAGTACCGCGCTAGTAGTACTAGCGCGGGCACATGTGATCCCTTCCTGCCCCGGATTGCCCCGGTCCGGTCCGAGGGAACCACCTGTTGTCTCTGTCACACCAATCAGATGTCACCGTGACTCACGCCGCCACTTGCCTTTGCACCATGACCCCGTTTCGCTCTCTCTCTCCCTCCGTATGACAACGATGATATCATCGTAACTTCGCTTTCAGGCTCTCGGGCATTTCTGATCCAATCTGAAGTATAGAGTCTAATGTGCTAAGACTAGCTATATCATTCATTTGCCTCTTTACTTATTCCACCATTTGAGGGGAGGTAGAGAAGCAATCAAGAATGATTAGTCTACTGTAGACAGACCCCATCATTTAATAAGATGATTTATTAATGCACAACAGCCTGGAAGACAGGCTAATATCAGTGCTGATCTCCTTTTCTCTATTTCTCACTCTTACTGTCTCCAGTTTGTAATTGTTCGTATTGCATCATACTTCCTCTAGTGCTTTTTATGTGTGATGAAGATTGAGAAGAAAGAGAGAGAGAGAGAGAGAGAGAGAGAGGGAGGGAGAGAGAGAGAGAGAGAGAGAGAGAGAGAGAGAGAGAGAAAGAGAATGGCAGAGAGTAGAAGAAAGGTAGAGAGGTAAAGGGAGTATTAGGTGGGAAGAGAAAATTGGGAAGGGATGATTTTCTGCTGTTGTGTCAAAATCCTGTATCACCAGCACTGATTACAACGATGATGTAAGTGCTCCTATCTCTCTCTCTTCTTCTTTTTCTTCTTCTCCTCTCTCACCCCTACGATTACACACATTCTTCTGTATAAGTGCCTTACTACAAAGTGTACTTCATGGATATACACTACAGCTCAAAGGAATTGGCATAGGGAAAGGGAAAGGGAAGGAAGGAAAGGAGCCGCAGTTTTAAACCGCGGTATATTTTGTCCAGTTCAGCATGCAACATGATGCTTTAGCCTAAAAAGCATCATGTTTCATGCTGAACTGGACAAAATGTACCGCGGTTTAAAACTGCGGCTCCTTTCCTTCCTTCCTTTTCCCTTTCCCTATGCCAATTCCTTTGAGCTGTAGTGTATGTAAAGTGCATGCACTAGATTCATGTATTACCGCAAGGAGGTAACAAACCTCTAAACGTTTAACTAAATAACTACAGCGTATACTTAGCAATGATTTGCATTGTTTCTTCTCTAAAGAATGTGTGTGTTTTTGGCATTATGTGAAGATATTTGGCTTGGTTTTGAGACTCCTGTCCATGCGGGTATTCCGCACCTTTGTGTGAAGGTGTGAAAATGAGAATGGGGAGACAACAATTAGGGAAATAGTAATGATTTTTTTTTGCTCATTCATTTTTTTGCTTCCCTTCACCATGAGAACTTTAAAGTGTAATGTTTCAACCTTGATTTGGCAGACTATATTCATCCAGAGTCCAATATTTCCAGAATAATTAGATTTTTAGGGGGTAAGGATGGGGGGGGGGGGGGGGGGGGGGTAGGGAGTAGGAGCTGAGAATTAGCACGAAGAGACATCACTTGTGACAGTCGTAGGAAACCTGTTTCCAGCTAGCCCAGATCCAAAATTCAAGGTCAACTTTCTGGGTCCTGTGCTAACTTGCGCTGGCGCTAACAACGTTAGGACTTTGGTGACATCTGTCCTAAATGTCAGATCCAATTGCTCAATGTAAGAGTCACCCCCATAATCTTTATCCCCCTCTTTTGACTTTTGGGGTGTCGTTTCATTATGTGTCGCAAGACTTCTGACAATGTGGAGGGGGGGGGGGGGTGAAGTACATTGACATGCATATTATCCATTGCCGGATAGTCCTAATTTCTTTCCTTTTTGCATCGGTGGAGCAATCTGGATTTGGTTTATTGCGAGTGACAGTCCATTTTCACTGTCATTGTTGTCACACTAGACATTGGGATGACAAGTTGGGATGAGGCATGGACTGATTGACGAAGCTGGGTTTTAGGGGCCCTTTCACATAGTCATGTTCATTCTTTATAGCCCTATGTGTTCATCTTGTCTTACATGTACATGTCCTTGGCATTGTCCCACATCATGGATTTCATGTTAGTAGCATGCACACAACATCCCATGTAGGTCTACATCATGAACAGCTGTGTCTCACCAATTGAGAAATTGTTAGATTATCAATATTCTTCAAGTTGGGAGGTTACAGCCCTTCATGTAGGATTGCAGGTTGTGCGTAAAGCAAAACATGCACAAACACAGAAAACAAATTTTATTTAGGTTTAAATACGATATTTTTTCTCTAATATGAACAGGGCCAGTAAGTCATGCATTTTGGGTTATGGTCTTAATACAATCTTGCTCAAGGTACAATGTACAAAATGTGAAAATTGTTCCAGTGACTTTCCTGTGTGACCATTATGAACTGAGTAATTGCATGGCCCTTCCAGTCTCATATAAACAGGAAACACAGGTCAATTCTTGTCGTCTTAGAATTTGGAATGTGTAAGATAATCAATACTGGTTGGGTTTTTTTTTCCGTAAATCAATATCAATCACATACAAAATGTCATCTTAGAATTTAGAATCTGAAAGATAATCAATACTGGTTGGTTTGTTCTTATTTCCGTAAATCATTATGAATCAAATACAAAATTTCACAAGATACGGCGGATAGACCTTTTCAGCAGTAATAAAAGATCACTGCTCTTCTTCCTGTTCATGATGATTCGCGTGTGTGAACCAGGTTTGAGAATATACATTAAGTTAATTTTAGATGTAAACATGCCTATTGTGTGATGTCTGGTCATTTCATGAGAACATCTATGATTAATTAATGCTCCAGAATCTTGTGTCAGTGTGAACAACCCTGTTTGTATGTGATTAGTCACATGTGTGAACGTAGTCATTGAAGTGTACACAAGACATAGAGGCAATTCCTGTCAGATGAGAGCAATTGGTGTTATCTGAAATTTGAAAGATTTCTCTTACTTACAGAAGTTGCATACAGAAGTTGCATGCGCGAACGAAGTTTGAGGGCATTGCTCATAGCTAGTTGTACATGTGAACGGGGTTTTCTACCCACCCAGAACAAAGCTTATGGCATTGGTTAAACAGCTATATTGTTGCACATGTGAACAAGGTATTCTACCCACCCAGATGCATGTCCTGTAATTTGAGACATTTCTCACTCTTAAAATCATGTGCGAACAACCCTTGAGGCATTGGTCACAAAGCTAGTTCCACTCGTGAACGAGGTGCCCTACCCTGCCAGACGCACGTCCTGTAATGTGCGTGTACTTCCTGCGCGGTCTGAACAGGGCCTGCAGGTGATTCCTGTCTTAATAGGAGGCGGGTCAGGATATTAATGCTGCATGTCTTCCTCAACAGGTGCTCTGCCTCGTTCACGCCAACCAGGTTAATGTGCTCCACTTCCTAGGCATGCCGTGTTAAGTCTGCGTGTGCACGGTACATTGCTTATATGACGTTAGCCTGGCTTCCAGGCTGTTGGACATTGCTAGTCGGGAAAGAAAAAGTCTCATACTCATAAGTCCTCTCACCTCTTCATTCTCCACTCTTCTCAGTCCAGGAAGCCCATGAAGAAATTGAGAATAATAAGTATACTGCAGCCAGAGGTACCATTAAATATCATTTAACATTATTAAATTATTAACTAAGTTTTTTTTGACTAATTTCTTCTCTCTTTTCTCTCATATGTCCCCTTTTGTCTAACTTTTCTTCTCAGTTCTTCATTTTAAATTCATATTTTTTGTGTCCTATGACATTATTTTTAGGATTTTGTTATTTCTCAGTTTTAAGATGTACAGTAATCCTATGGGGGAAATGATTTCAGGCATGTGACCTTCCCTCTAAGATCTTGAGTACCAGCCTATTTTCCATAATTTGTGACCGTCTTCCTTAAAAAAAAAAAACCTAGATTAAATGACAAGTCATGAATACAACATTTATTAAATTTTGATTGCTCTAAAATGTAAATTGAGACATTTGATAAGTGAGAGAAAAGGAGATAATATAAGTTGACTGCACTTTATGTATCATCACATTCACAACTTAACACTCTGGGTACCATGAGTGCTGTACCTGTGTAATAAGTTGTGTGATTTGCTAAGCCCAGTACTGAGAGGGTTAAACCTAAAGCTGGCCAGTTGCTATTCAAGCTTTTATTTTTGTTCAGTGTCATGATAGTGTATTGCATTGAATATCAGGTTTGGCGCCCTCACACTGTGAGGGAAAGACAGTCTTTTGTCTTGGTTAGATGTGGAGCTAGTAAAGTAATGAAACTATGTAACCAATGCAATCCTTAATATCTACTGTGTAGTGCACTGTTGTTGTATCTCAGACACTAAATTGATATCATGTTTCACTTTGGATAGCAACACGACATGCATGTGAAATCCTTCCGTGCCAGACAAAATTATGTCCTTGTGTTTTTTAATAATTTATTAATCATGTCACAAAATTAAAACTTTGAAATATTATAACTTTCTTATCCTTTGATGGATTTCATCAAACTTTCATTAATATGCACCTTTTATTCATCTCCTTTTTATAAAACCTAAATTAATTTCAGGGTGATCTATCTCTTTAAGAGTTTTGTGCCAGACCAAATTATGTCCTGTATGACTTGTGTTTATTAATTTATTGATCATGTCACAAAATCAAAACTTTGAAAGATTATAACTTTCTCATCCTTTGATGGATTTCATCAAACTTTCACTATTTTTCCCCTTTATTCATCTCCTTTTGATAAAACCTAACTTAATTTCAGGGTGATCTATCTCTTTAAGAGTTTAAAGTTGAATAAGGCTCCCTTCCTTGTTAGCGTTGTGCTGAGTGAGAGGGGCTGGGAACAAAGACAGGTGTCTGGATCTTCATTGTTGGCTTACTGATATGGAGAGACAGAAAACATGATACATGGTCTGATACAACTTGTTGTCTCCTTACAGCTCAGTTCATTTATATTTTCTATAAATATAGAGTCATGTTGAATGTAGGTTTAAATGATTGTAACTTACCATCAATGGTAACCACCATGGCAATAGTTGCAATAATATGAGCTCATTGGCTATTGCCATGGTAGTCATCATTGATGGGAAGTTACAATCATTGAAAACCTATATGCAACGTGGCCCAGATGAGAGAAGGATGAGTAGATCATTCACAGAATCATTGGCAGGATCTGAAAGAAACTTAAGTTTATGATATGGGGTTCCCATATAAAAGAAAATGTTACAGAGAGAGAGAGAGAGAGAGAAGGAAGGAAGGAAGGAAGGAAGGAAGGTAAAAGAGAGAGAGAAAAAAAATAGGGGGTGAGGAGGGAAAGAGACAGTGAGAAAGGGAGAGAGAGAGATAGAGAGAGACAGAGGGACAGATAGAGAGACAGGAAAATTGACCATGTGATGTGTGTGAATGTTTAATTCATAAGACAGAAGAACATTGCATAACATTTCTGATCTGCCCATCATGACTCTATTGGATTTAATGTTACATGTTGACAAGCTACTTCATAAGCGAACCAGTCAGCTCATGAGCAATAAAATGTAAGAATTGAAATATAGTAACATCGCTACTAATGGTTGGTATTTTTTTCTTTTCTCTATTCCTTACAACCCCTTCTCTACCCCTTACAATGTATTCATACTGGCCCATTTGATATTTCATTCATTATCATTTATCTATCTGTTTGTATGTTTGTTCGTGCAGCACCCAATGCCAGGCCCCAAACCAGTGTATGTACGACAGACTCGGAGCCCAGCGCAAGTAGTTAGTCCCACAGCTTTTTCTGCCAGATCACCTCAACCTCAGGTAAGAGAAACAATGAATGATTGAGTGAAGGATATAAGGAAAAATGAATGAATGATTGAGGGAAGGATGGATGGATGAATGACAGAAGAACAAACTGAGAGCCCAGCGCAAGTAGTTAGTCCCACAGCTTTTTCTGCCAGATCACCTCAACCTCAGGTAAGAGAAACAATGAATGATTGAGTGAAGGATGGAAGGAAAAATAAATCAATAATTGAATGAATGAATGCATGAATGAATGATGGAGGGAAGGATGGATGGATGAATGGCAGAAGGACTGACTCTGAGCCCAGCACAAGTAGTAATTCCCACAGCTCTTTCTGCCAGATCACCTCAACCTCAGGTAAAAACAAGCAAACAGTGAATGATTGAGTGAAGGATAGATGAATGATGGAGGGAAGGATAAATGAATAAACGATTGAATGAATCACAGGGGAGTATACTTAGAGGCCAGAACAAGTAGTTAGTCCCACAGCATTTTCTGCCGGATCACCTCAGCCTCAGGTAAGAGAAACAATGAATGATTAAGGGAAGGATGGATGAATGATGGAGGGAAGAATAAATGAATGAATGATTGAATAAATGACAGGGAAATATACTTAGAGGCCAGAACAAGTAGTTAGTCCCACAGCATTTTCTGCCAGATCACCTCAGCCTCAGGTAAGAGAGACAATGGATGATTGAGGGGAAGGCAGAACGAAAGATACATAATAAAAGAAATAATAAAATCTATGAATGTAAACATTTGCATGAGCAATAAAGGATTGAATTATCTATTTCTCACTGTATTTATACATTTCGTTAATAGCCTATCTTCATTTAACCTACATGTATATATCTGTTCATTGAATTACAGGTATACCATTCACATCACTATGAGATCAGTTCAATGTTCATTTGACATATTTTATTTGCTAACCCTTATAAAACCTGGTGATGTATATTTTTATTCTTACTGAATGCTCTGATTATCATGAGACAAATAGAGTGGAAAAGTTCAAGTCATGTGTATCTATTTGATATTATATTGGCTACCCTGGCTAATCGCAGTAATGTTTTTTAACCTACATGTACTATGCATGGAGTGTTGTGATTAGCTCGAGACAAAAAAGCATGGAGAGGTGCAAGCCATATGTTCATTCAACATATTTTATTTGCTAACCCTGGTTCAACCTGGCAAATTATTTCGAAATCATACCAAAAGTACAAACTGCTTTGATTAGTTTGAGAAAAAAAGGAGCAGAAATGTTCAAGTCATATGTTCATTTGACATATTTTATTTGCTACCCTGGTTAATCACAGTAACGTTTTTTTTAACCTTCTATGCACAGAATGTTGTGATTAGCTTGAGACAAAAAGCATGGAACAGTTCAAGTCATACGTTCATTTGACATATTTTAGCTGCTAACCCTGGTTCAACCTAGGAAATTATTTTTAAGTGGTACCGAAAGTACATACTGCTATGATTAGCTTGAGACAAAGGGAGCGGAAATGTTCAAGTCATACAGTATGTTCATTTGGCATATTTTCTTTCCTACCCTGGTTAATCACATTAATGTTTTTTTTTTAACCTACTATGCGTGGGATGCTCTGATTATCTCGAGACAAAAGGAGTGGAAAGGTTCAACAGGCAAACACAGTACAAACACATGTTAACACTGTCAGCTCTCAGCAACCTTGATGTTCACATTAGAATGTCCTTCCTTCCTGGGTAGAAAGACAGACGAACAGATGGAATGACATGACATCCATTGTGTTACAATTACCTATTGTATACATGGTATAAATGTCTATGTTTTAAGGAATACAATCACTCATTGTACAAAGGATGTACATGTGTAAAAAAAAAATATCTGTGGGAGATTGTCATAGATACATCCATCAGGTACATAAAAAGCAAATTCAACAAGTTTTCTTTAGGCTTTGTAGAAAGTGTACCTGAATTGTGAAAGGGGCATACACATGACTGTTTTAGAATTTACAAAACAAGAATGCAGTTATGCTACCATAACAAATGATTGTATTTATAGTAACAATAATGATAGCAAGGACGATACCCAAATCTAATGCAAGCATATTCTTTGAATTTGTGTAAGGTCCTTTTTTTTCCCAATATCACTAATAACGCTATACATTATCAATCTGTTGCCGGAAGGCCATGTCTTTGTACATGCTATTCTCCATGATCTATTTGTGCACATATCATATACTTAATGCCGACAAAGGGAATATTCCTAATGGACTAATTCAGATCGATTTGAAATCTGAATCTGGATACTACCAGCCTGTCCCTATTTTCCCCAGCCTACGCTTTCTAATCGAGATGATAAAACTTTGATTGGCTGATCCGCAACCCACCAACAGACACAGACGTAATTAATCAAATTTGTCTCCTCTCTCACCAAATCATGGACGAGATCATGAAAAAAAAATCTGGGCTACAGAATTCGAACTGACCACTCCCGTCCGAGAATCTGCAGAGTTTGGAGTCAAATCGAGGAGAAAATTAGGTCGTATTTCCTGCATGGAATTTCGGTTGGTGGGGGTAGATGTTGCTGCTTCGGTGTGCTGGAATTTATGGGACATCATTGAAAAACAAGATTATTAGATTCTCTAAAATACAGCAACATGTTGGGTCACACTCGCACAAAATTCATATAATTTTTCTCATCTTTTATGTTAGGCTTGGTCAGATGGTAGGAATATTATGAAAATAATTGTTCATGGTATTTAGACAGTTTTTAGATGTTTTTGTTTGATTGCAAAATTACCAGTTAGAATTTCCCAATATATTTTTATTTTCTGTGAAGATACCAACGATATTTGGCTGTGATATCATGCTTGAGAATAAAATCTCAAGTTTTTTGACATATTAGGAAGCCCCCCCCCCCCCAAAAAAAAATGCTTTGGGAACATTGCTGTCAGGAACAGCTATTTCCAGGGTATTATGATATACCACAGGACCGTGTTATTGTTTTCAGAGCATCCCAATACTATGTGTGAGACTTCTCAAAGAACTTACATATCAGGGGCGGTATTCCGAAAATCCACAGAGATAAAAATTTTATCTCCACTAAGATACAATGTCCTTAAAATATTTTATCTTTGGTATTCCGAAAAACATTTTAGGAAGATTTTAATCAATATTAATGAGCGTATACCCTGCACTGCTATCCCAGAGGCAGCCAGTAATAAATGTCCCTTCATGTCTTTTGCATACATTAACACCATCAAACTGATGGTGTGATGTCATGAAACTGAAAGGGACATTGCGCATCAATGCCTATCAGCGCCTTATTGCATTTGATGCGCACATGTGCAAACAGTTGAATGCGCAAATTATTTTTGCGTGTAATGCTATGGGTCTAGGCGCGTACGTCTGCATGGAGATAAAATTGCTTGGGAGCAATTTTTTTCCTAAGTGCGATTCAGAATACCGATTTAGCTCATTTGCATAAAAATTTTATCTTGGAGGCTCATTTACATAAAAATTTTATCTCTAGCTCATTTGAATAAAAATTTTATCTTTTATTGTAAGTTGGCTTTTCGGAATACCAAAAGATAAAATTTTTCCTAAGTCCCTGAGATACAATAAAATTTTTCCTAAGTTCGTTTTCGGAATACCGCCCCAGATGCCAAATATCCTCACCAACTACTGGAAACAACATTGCAAAATGTATATCTTAATTTTCTTCCATTCAAATTGATTTCGAAACAGATTTAGTCTTTCTATATATTTCAAGGCTCAAAATGCAGCACCACATGAAATAAATCTGTGTGTACTTCAACGTGATATTACTCCATAGTTTAAAACAAACTGGTATACTATGTATTCTGCTAGACTGTTTACAAGGCTTCTGGGCATTTTTAATCCAAACTTCACACAATAAACAGGTCTGTCTGCTGAAACCTTTTTACCATCTAGTTTTCCTCTAGTTTTCCCAAACAGACTGCAAAGACAAGAACATCTTTACTCCTAGTCTTGCGAGTACCACACCCTCTTAAAAAAGTTTGGATAAAAAAGAATATCCAACAGCCTTGGAACCAGGCTAGTATTACACTTGTAAGTTGTAGATTGTTGCGATTAGTATTTGATGGAGAATGGCTGCTATCCTCTGCACCAGAGTCCCATTTGCATTTAAACCTTGATTGCTCTGTATGACGATATTCATTTGTCCGAGAAGATTAATCTGTTTAAGTGCGTGGAATGAAAGAGACTTGGGAAGAAATAGATCATCATTCTTGCCTGTCATGTTTTGCATTTAAAAAAGAATGAATATTGTGTAAAAGTAGTGTGATTGTGTTTTTTGCTCTTTCTCTCACATTTTCAACTTAACCTAAGGGTCGCCCGTAAACGTGGAACATAAATCCACAGGTTCTTGACAATGCACTGCATTTCTGTAACTGTACATATCCAATTGAGCAAAGATTGAACTTGTGGATGTCATATTAGGTTTGATTGCAATGTGGAGGTAGCATCAATCACATAACATTAATATTTTAGGAGTTCCTATGGAAGAATATCCACTTCATTTCAGTTATTGATTTATTTCGATCTATATGCACAATCAGAAATTTATGCAGAAATATATGAAACATGTTTGACATCAGCATGTGTGAATTTACCCAAGAAAAATTTGTGAATAAGGAACAGACTTAATGATGAAGACTAATAAAATTGGTTCAGCATGAGTGCTGTAGGAAATTCATGTATGTACATGTAACAACAAAGAAAAAGGTTTACCCCTAAAAGCCTCAGTGGCTTGATAGATTGGGTACACCCATGTAAAAGAATGATAATGATACACTGTAATGACTGTATTTAATAGTTATACTATATCCTGTTACTATATACTTGAACTGAATAGGTGAAGAAATTTTGCGCAAAATGGTGACATTCAGTATCAGCATTCCAATCATTAATAATTCATGACCAGTGTCTCAATTCACTCAAGTTCTGTCTATATTGCAATTTAATGTGGTGTGGACTTGGTGATTAATCATCGACAAGCTATTAGTGTCAGACACACAATGCATCTCCTAGTTTCCATGGTGTCCAATGATCTTGGAAGAAATTTTCCATCACATTCACTCTAACCTAGCATCCCAGGTGTGTGGATTATTCTGATCAAACTCTACCATAAAAAGGTTTGATGAAAGTAGACTAATAGCCCTATACAGGGTGAGTCAGAAAAAATGTTACACCATATGTAATAAATAATAAAAGAAGAAAAAATAGGAGAAACAGATTGGCACAGGTTTAAGAAAAATCGGGGAAGCAGGATAAACGTTTTATTGTATGAAAAGTGTGAGCTGCCCCTTTAACTGAAGATTGTTTGTCTTATCCAATGTGTAGGAGGAATACAAAGAAAAAGTGTTTCTTTTTTTAGGGTGCCTATCGAAGGAGTGGATGGGTTGCATGTATTTATGAAGACATAGATAAGATGGGAGATGCATGATGGAATGTGTGACTGTGGATTGGTTTCATATCATATGTCTTTTTATGGAGATAGCCTTGGTTCAAGGAGTTTGTAATTGTTTTGCTATTTTTTTAAAGTGGTCTTTTACAGAACACAAAATTTAATGCGAGGGTAATACCCCCTCCTTACCCCACCACCTTCTCACATTTGTAATATTTCATATATATGTGGGGGTTAAGAAGGAGGAGGAAGAGGAGAAGGAGAAGCACATGAAGAAGAAGAAGAAGAAGAAGAAGAAGAAGAAGAAGAAGAAGAAGAAGAAGAAGAAGAAGAAGAAGAAGAAGAAGAAGAAGAAGAAGAAGAAGAAGAAGAAGAAGAAGAAGAAGAAGAAGAAGAAGAAGAAGAAGAAGAAGGAGAGGAAGGAGAAGAAGAAGAAGAAGAAGAAGGAGAGGAAGGAGAAGAAGAAGAAGAAGAAGAAGGAGAGGAAGGAGAAGAAGAAGAAGAAGAAGGAGAGGAAGGAGAGGAAGAAGAAGGAGAGGAAGGAGAAGGAGAAGGAGAAGGAGAAGGAGGAGGAAGAAGAGGAGGACGAGGTGGAGGAGGAGGAGGAGGAGGAGGAGGAGGAGGAGAGTAACAGAAAAGAGTGCAAAGAATGCAAAGATGATATCAGGGATGAGGAAAGAGAGAAAGGCATAGGAGTTTGAGGTGGGTAGGAGCAAGGATATATGATGGGTGAAAAGGATGAAGACAGAGAAAGAGAAATTATAGTAAGGATTATCCTTCAGTAGCTGGAGCCATGCTCATGAAACCTTACTAGCCTAAATAGTTACTACAAATTAATGTAGCTGAATGCACTTTAGTAACCAGCTGGGCTTAGTGAGGTTTCATGAATATGGCCCCTGGTGGTTATGTTTTATGTGTGAGCGCCCTCTACACTTCTGTTTAAGAAATGCTGGGAGTACAATTTATACCAGGAGTTAAGAAAAGACACTAATACTTTTGAAAAGTGATGATTAAAAAATGTAAACTTCATCAAACTGAAATTTAATCAACATTAAGTTGAAGGATGGCATTTTTTTGGAAGTAAGTTTTGTGACATTTCATGTATTTATTTTCTTGTAATGATCTGATGAATATTCATTTATATTATGATTTGTTGACAAATTGGGACCCAAATTTGTGTGTGTATTAAATAAATAATTCAGAACACAACAATACCCATTGTTTAACACACCTTTCAATCCACTATTACTACTACTACTACTATTACTACGACTACGACTACGACTACGACTACGACTACGACTACAACTATGACTACAATTATATATACTACTTATACTACTAATACTACTCCACCTAGTTATACTACTGCTGCTGCTTCAGCTAAACTCACTGTGATACGTGCATAAGATATTGCTGACATATGTTCTTGAAATAAGATCAGTTTGAAGCTGTAATGACTTTGTTGTCAATTTCATTGGATAAGAGCACATGCAACATGAACAAAAATCTCAGTGATCAAAGCAAAGCAGAAGTGCAAAATGCTGACATTTAAATCAGGAAAAAAACCTTTCAAAGAGTGTCTGTCATTTTTCTTGCAAGGGCCTCACAGCACGTGGCATTGTAGGATGTACTTGTCATTTCACGTCATTAAAATATGGGGCCTGTTTAGAAAAACAGAGAGAAGATTGTCAAAAATGCTGCCTTTGACTTGAAAGAAAATGCATTTAGTGCCAACTGAGGCTGTGAGAGAGGTGGTGAGTAGAAAGGGAGAGAACATGGGATAGAGAGGTAGGGTATGGGTGGGGGAGAGGGGAAATGAGAGGAAGAGAGGGAGAGAGAGAGAGATAGAGGGGGGAGGGAGAGGGGGAGGGAGAAGGAAAGGTGGAGGGAGAGAGAAAGAGAGAGAGGCAGACAGACAGAGAGACAGACAGACAGAGAGAGGGAGTGAGTGATATATTTGAAGAAAGAGTGAGATATAGAATGAAAATGAGGAAGGGAGGAGAGGGGTGGGAGAGAGAGGAAGTGAGTGATATATATATGTATGTACATGTACATGTATACATTTAAAAAAAAAGAGATAGGGAAAGAAATGGAGGAAGGGGGAGGAGGGGGGGGGGGGAGAGAAGGAGAGGGAAAGGTTTAACTTAACGAGGATGATAGATTTTTGTTGTTGTTCTGGCACTTTTACAAGGCGTGCCAGGCCAGGCAGCTATGACTCACACGTACCAATTGATGAAGTTTGTCAATTTTCATATTACAACTTGACAGTAAAATAAAAGTTTGCCCCTTGTTTTGGCACAGAATTCATCTATGCTCTTGCTGTGTACAAAGCCAACTTGCAAATGAACGCGTTGGGTATTTTGGCAGTATTGGAGACCAAGGGAGAATGAACATTTAAGGTGGAAATACACATATCTATCTATCTATCTATCTATCTGTCTATCTATCTATCTATCTATCTATCTATCTATCTATCTAGCCTATTTCTCTCCACTGCTGAAGGAAGGCCTCCACATCATTTTGCCATTTTGATCTATCTTGTGCCATTCGATTCCATGTCATACTACCATATTCTCTAATATCACATGCAAATTGGGAAGTATTTGCAATTTGATGGTAGTCCTCTGTTAGGTATTTCAAGTTTTAATTTTATTTATCTTACTCCTTGGATGGGAATACAACAATAACAAATACACATACCAGTATATGAATGATTAAGATTCAAGATTCAACTTTATTGTCTCCATAAAAATACAGAAAATTGGCCTCCACTGGCAAGAAGATACAGAAGAATGACATAAAATTACAAAAGACACACAAAGAAAACACAATTGTCCATAATTAAAATGAAAAGTGAGTGGGTAGCAGCCAGGAAGGATACAGACTTATAGAGAGCTGATCCTAAGGCATGATGTTTCAAATCTACTCAAATACAATAATAAACCAGCACAGACAACAGATCTGTTAAGTGGAATCAACATTTTACAGTGTTCCATTTCTTATTAAGTCTATATGTACCACAGACTGGGACATTTCACCAGCGATACTACAGAAATCATATAAAGCAGCATTTTGTATGACTAATAATGAGATGAATCACATTTGGCTCTAAGCGTACTTGTAATCAATATCATGTTCTAGGTTAATCAGTTTACCATTTGACACTCGTATGTCAGAGATTATGAACATAGAGTTTATGACGTTGTGTCATAAACTAATCTATTGTCATGTCATCATAGCACACTTGTTCTGTCTCGTTCCACATCCTGCTGTGTTGCAATTTGTGCGTTAAAGTGTACCACCAACCAAAATGGATATTTTGATTAGAGGAAGATAATATCTTAAGCGTTTCATTCCTTCAACAATTTCCCCAAAATATGTTTTCAGAAAAGCAATTAATTGGATAACACATTGTTATTCTTATTCTTAAGCATGCATTTATGCGGTCTGAATTTGACAACTACTGCGTGTGTAAAGCAAATAACCCATCCAGGTTGTACTGCATACAAGTGTACGTGTACATAGTTTTGACGAACTGGCACACCCGTAACATGGAAATAGCCCATTTTCCAGAAGTGCTGTAAATGAAACACTGTGTTTTATATAATTACACAACCCTTTACAAAAGGATTGTCTATTTGATATCACAAAACATATAACAACATAAGTTTACACATAACAACATAAACATGTGTTGTTTGCCCGGTGGTCCCCTTATAACATAACATATAGCATATACCATTACATAACATAAAGGAGCTGTTAGCCTCGGTAGTTCAGACCCACTGATTGATGTAGAACCTAGGCAAAGACCATGTAAGCCAATGCCACACCTCAATCATATCTCATGATTTTTTCTTCTGTTTGTTCTTGAAGCAACCAGCACTGTTAGATGAGATTGGCAACTAAAACTTACCCAATGTCCCTCAATGGGAACTTCTAGTCTCATTTCTTCAGACCCTCTGATTAACCTAGAACCTAGGCTAAGGGATGTAAATAAATACCACACTTCAATCACATTTCATGATTTTCATTCTGTTTGTTCTTGAAGCAACCAAAACTGTTATTTGAGATTGTCAACTATAACTTGTCCATTGTCCTTCAGTGGGAAATGTTAGTCTCGGTAGTTCAGACCCACTAATTAACCTAGAACCTATGCTAAGACCAGTGGAGGGACGTAAGTGCATGTAAATGCCACACCACAATCATATCTCATGATTTTTCTTATTTTGGTTCCCGTAGCAACCAAGACCTGTCTTCCAAGTCCTGCTAATGTTAGCCGATGCCGTACCACACTCATACTGTACCTCATGATTTTTCTTAATGTTGGTTCCCGTAGCAACCATGAACTGCCTTGCAAGCCATGTAAATTTTAGCCAATACCACACAACAATAAAACCATATCTCATGATTTTTCTTACATGTGTTCCCGTAGCAACCAAGACCTGCCTTCCAAGTCGTGCGGCGAAATGCCTCGTCGCCGCAAGCCGGCCATCCCGGCATGTGGCCCAACCCCAACCTGGCCTCGCCCCCTCCGCCTGGCAACCAGGGTCCCGGCTGGCACCAATACTTCCGGCCGACGCCCGTCAGCCCCACCATGCAGAGGTACGGGCCACCCCCTCCACATCAGCAGCACCACCACCAGCAGTCGCACCCCCAGCCCTACCCTGTCTACTCCAGTCCACCGATCGTCAGTAACGTAAGTCACACACCCTGGTCACTATAGCAACACACAGATTTTCATCAACCCATTCTTTACTTAGACCGTATAATTGCGGGCCGGCTTTTGTTCACTCAACTCAGATATTGAGCAGTGCGACCACCACATAATCTGCTGTGCGATCAATAAAATATTGTTATTTGAAATCACCCAAACACAACACAAACTTCTGTTTAATCCTCTCAGGACCACGCACTTGACAGTTCCATGCTAATAACAGCACAGTATATTGCCTATTGGACCAAGAGAGTTAAGATCCGAGAGAAAAGGAACCTGGGTCACATAACCAAGACACTGGAATTTAACAGACATTTGATAATTGTCCTACTGATTGGCCAGTAACAAAACTGTTTGTAAGATAACACTTGCCAGGGGTCAAACAGTCAGTAGCATCCAGGACCCTACGTGTCCCCAGCAACATACCCCAATTATATGGCCAGTCCAACCGTGACATTGGATTATTGCCCCGTACGCATGCCTGATCGCAAAGTAATTGAGAAAATGTTTGTAATAGTCTGCTGCCTTTAAAGGGATCAATGGATTTGTGACAGGCAAAGCATACAGGTCATCACCATTTATTAGTTATTATTTATTTGTATATCTTCTTTACGAGAGGTTAAGATTATTTAGTTGTGAATCTGTTTTCCAAGGGCATCCCGCAATTGAACATAATAACAGGACTTACAAACATGTTTTGAAAAATGGGTGAATATATCATCTTAATAAGATATTTTGATGTGGATGCTCCAAGCCCACTTAGAAAGGAGTATTCATTGCTTATTGTTTGGTGCTATTGACTCTTACAAAAATCTGATAGAATCTTATGAAGTCTCTTGAACCGTTTCACGAAAAATGCAAAAACTATTACTATTGACGATTGACCATCGGCTACATTCATTGCAATGTGCAGTGTATTGCAATGTATTGCAATGTGCAGTGTATTGTAATGTATTGCAATGTATTGCAATGTGCAGTGTATTGTAATGTATTGCAATGTATTGCAATGTGCAGTGTATTGTACAGTGGTGCGAAGAGCCGTGTTGTGCTCTATTGGGTACTGTGGCCTCCGGTCTCCAGGGTTCAGGAACTGCTAGGTTTCTATTCAGTTTCCAAGTTAATTAATGGGAGGGAAGTTCTAATACAGTATTTTCTTCCATTTTCTGTGCCTTTTACAAAATGTTATTTTTTGACCTGCAAATTAAAAAGAAAAGAAAAATCTTTTCTGGCGAATGTACAGAACATTGTTATTTGTGGACACAAATAACAATGTTTTGTTATTTGTTATCAAATAGCAAATAACAAAACATTGTTATTTGTGTCCACAAACATCCTCAAATACAACCAATATTTCTGTCATCTTTCCTGACCGCGCCACAAAAGATTTCTGGAGTTTGTGATTTCAACATACCATGACCAGCAAGAACAGACAACCTCAATGCCTTGCGTAAGAGCAACAGCTAGAGGCTTATCCATCCAAAATACGCCAAGTGGTGCGCTCTTGCAGACGTAATGTAAACTCTACTCAACCTGATGTTGATACTGCTAATAATCGTACCTGTGAGGTGAGGTCACATGACTTAAATCTTCAGCCAATAAAGGAAACATGTATCTTGTTTAGAATAAGATGCGGAAAAAGGGATAAGCACAGATTAGGTAAATGGAATTATTTTTGCATAATTGGATGAGGATATATGAATGAGGTGTCATAGTATGGGTGTACATTAAATGAACGCAGTAAGGTTAGGAGAGATAGGTGATACATCCAAGTATATGAACTCGCTTGATATTGCTTAAAGGTTAAATTTGTAAGTTTCTAGAATATAGTTGCAAACACGATTTTTGAAGAGGAAAGCAAAGGATAGAAGGGAAAGGTACTTCATCCAACCTTTTAAACTATCTTGATTTTGTGTAAAGGTTGAATTTGTATGTTTTTCTGCAAAGGTAAGGACTTATCAATGTAATGCCATGATGTGGGTACAAGTTGGAAGGATTCTTGAGAGGCATAGTAAGGGACAGGTATTACAACCAAGCCCATTAACTCTCTGTTGATCTTGTTAAAAGGTTGAATTTCTAAGTTTTTTGGCAAAGGTATGTGACTGAAGTGTTGATAGTGAGCAAATAATCAATGTTGATGAGGGTGATGCGATGAACTATCCCTTCCGAGGTGATCTGGATGATCTAGAGTGTAACAAACTTTTCTTCTCAGGTGATCAGATGGGCAAAAATACGATTTATCACGTGATCAACTCTTGACAAATCATATAGCAACATTCTTAGTATGTAGAATATAATGTGAGCTATAAAGATAGCTCCAACTAACATTAATCATAAACATTTACTCTCAAAATAACCCTTTGTTAATTTTTTTATTGTCCTGCGTGTGACATTTACTTCAAACAGAGTGTCATTTGGTTCCAAATTGTCATTGGACTAGTGACCTTATTCCTCTTTAGTTTCAAAGCACCAAATCATAAATTCCTTCCTCTCTTGCAAGGATTTTACGACTTCCTTTTCCGTTTTCCCCTTGTTTAATTGGATGCTTCAGCTAGCTATGTATACATTGACTGGAGCGTTAGGTCGTCTGCATGACCGCAGCAGATATATGGTTACACTGGTGCACAACTAGCTATTAGTGGGGGTGTCATGGTAAAGCGATTGTGGACTCTAACTGGAGAGATCAGGGCCCGTTGTATGAAACTTACCATTGATGGTAACTTTGCTTCCAATGGCAACTTCTATGGAAACCTTGAATTTGATTGGCTGTCGAGCGACGTTACCATGGTACTTACCATTGATGGCAGAGTATCTGTTATGCAATGGGACCCTGGAGGTTCCAGGTTCTGCAGCAAAAATACTTTATCCACATTGCTGCTGTCCATGCAGAAGTATGAATGGGCGCCTGTTATGAATGCTCCCCAATGAGTGGAGATGGTGCACATTTATCTGTGCGTGATACATTCATCTTCCCTGTGGCCATGGTATTGATAGTAACATCCCTCTCAGTTCAGTCTGTGAACAACATGAAAAAAACACACCAAGAAATCCTTGAGTGGATTCACATCTTTCCACCTAACCCAGTCAAGATTAACCTGACCTGATCTAGAGTGTATCAGACTGGTCTAGAGTGCATCAGACTGGTCTAGAGTGCATCAGACTGGTATAGAGTGTATCAGACTGGTATAGAGTGTATCAGACTGGTCTAGAGTGCATCAGACTGGTATAGAGTACATCAGACTGGTGTAATAGTTTGCTTGAAAGTGGTCTAGAGTGCATCAGACTGGTTTAGAGTGCATCAAACTGGTATAGAATGCATCAAACTGGTCTAGATTGCATCAAACTGGTATAGAGTACATCAGACTGTTCTAGAGTGCATCAAATTAGTGTAGAGTGCATCAGAGTGCTTTAGACTGCTCTAGATCGGCGCAAGTTGCTAGTGTTTGTACAATTTGTACAATTAACAAAGTGGTCTGAGACACTTTCAAAGGCATACCTATCTACCGGTTCCGCAGACCTCCTCACGAGGTGGTTTGCTGTGTGCATACATGTATGTGAATGCGGGAACTCATTAAACTCATTAACTCTTTATGCCCCTCTAAGGACTTCTTGCATCAGTACTGCCAAACTCTGACAAAAGGAAGCAAGTGACAAAACACTCAAATCTGGGTTATTGGTATTGTTAGGTTGCACCCAGCATTCCGTACATACAGGCAAAATCTGGAGAAGAAATATTCATGCAAGTGACAAGACACATTTTGCTCATTTACAAGAAAAGTCTCATTTGTTAGTTGCTTCCTTTTGTCAGAGTAGGGCAGAGAACTACACACAAATCCTATAGAGCAGTATTACTTAGACTCAGAAGATGGTAAGCAACATTTTGTTACAATTCTGAATAAATTTCAACATGATTGTAGAATTATAATATCATGCTACTACTAGAAATTTACAGTACACTATGTGTGAAAGGGAGGGATTTGATTCTTTCTGGAAGTTGTGGTAGTCCTAAAAAGGACTGTTGGTATTTGTTCTATGAAGGACTGATAGGGGGTAGTCTTGAAAAGGACTGTCTAGGTGCGTCTTCATTAGCTCGAGCTGGGCAAAATAGCGAGCTTGTTCTGATCCGGCTAGCTAGCCAGATCACGAAATAGCTAGCTATTTGCGTCTTCATTAGCCAGATCAGGCAAAATAGCGAGCTATTTGGTCGAGAAAATTTCCCAAGAAATCTTGGGCTAGATGGAGCTAGCTCGAGCTAGTTCGCGAAATAGCTCGAGCTAGTTCGGAGCGTCTTCATTAGCCTGAAAATTTCTCGATCCCGGCATGCATCAGCGCCTAGGTTTTTACACGTGCGTGAATGCGAGCTCACAACCGAAGCCATTCGGTCATGGCCTATTCCTGTCGCACACTGCTGGTATGTGCGAAACTCGGGATAATTTATGCAACCCGAGCTCGAGCTTACGTATCCCGAGTTTCGAGCTAATGAAGACGCGATTGCAACTTCAGGCTAGTTCCCCGGATCAGAGAAATAGCTCGCTATTTCGTCCGATCGGGCTAATGAAGACGCACCTTTTGTTTTATTCTTTCTGAGTGAGTACTGAAATGGACTGTTTACGAGGGACTTGAGGTTTCAAATTGAGGTTGAGTATTCATCATTTTATCATGCTGTAACCACATGAAACTCTAACACGGCGAAATACCTTGGTTTACCCAATTTTTCTTTTTCCCAGCACAGATAGATAACTGGTTTGCTGAATGCTCCATAGCCTCAACTCCAGGCACAAGCAAGTCTGCTAACAACTATGTCTGGTAACAAAGACTATGCACTTTCCCCAACTGCTTGAATATCACATAGCATGTGGGGAGAGTGCAAAGTCTTAACCAAACATAGTTGTTAACAGAGGGCATTGTCTTATTTACTAAACATAAAGTTGTGACCAGACTCGGTTGTGCACTATCCATGCACTCCACAGCTTAGTAATTAGGCTGCACGCATTTGAGCAGACTATGCGTATATCACATTGCGAGTGAATGCACTAGATTCGCTGCACATGTGCTTTTGACATCTTTGCCTAGGTAAACCCCATTAAGGAAGTGATATTTCCGAGGTTAACATTATCTTAATGTTGGTTAAATGCCTGCGCTTCCTCCCAGTGGTAGTCTGTGTAGTAGTTCAGGGGATTACCGACCCGAAAAAAAAGAACAATAAAGGGAAAGGAAAGAGACAGAGGGTTTGGGGGGATGAGATAGTAGTAGAGGGTAGAACATTACAGCGTTTTTATCCAGGTGTTTTAAACCCAGAATCAGCACTTTTTTGTATGCTTGATAAGTAGGAATTTTGGTGAGTCTCTTTATGAGATCAGTCACATATATCCATATAAAAGAAAGAGTGATTCATTGATTGTACCGCATGAATTATCCATGTCAGTCCCATAGGCAAGAAACTGTGTGAGCTGCCATTGACTTATATTACATAGTTAACACATCCACAGTACTTAGATGGTTATAACAAGACATCTTGCAAAATGAAAGGGAGTATGATGTCCTATTACAATCGTCATCAAACATATTTGATTCATCTCTGGTTTTCATTTCAAGTGTGTGTTTCCTGGTGATAGAATAAATACACAGTTTTCTGCCATGAAATAGCCTCCTTCCAAGGCTATGGAGATTTCTTATCCAAACTGAAAAATCGAGTCTATTATTCAGTAGACTAGTCACTGTAGTATTCTCCTTCTTTTCTCCGCTCGTCTGAGCTGGAGAAGAAAAATCAAGAATGGTTAGTCTACTATAGCCAGACCCCGTTATTGAATAATTTGGATTAGAAATGCACAACAGCCTGGAACACAGGCTAATATATATGTGTGACAGGGAAGTTCCATTACTTGTAATAACTGGAGATGATGAGGGGAAAATAACTAAAGAATGATACTTATGAAGGAAGTCCCGTTGTTCACTGACAGCTGAATATTGAGTGTTTGTCCGGGTATAATTTTTGAGGATTATTTTAACCTTTGGAACATTTGTGTGCTACATTTTTGCGCTAGCTACATTCCTGGGTAAGTGTCTATGACTTGTATTCAGCTTAACTCTTTTCGTTATGTGGTAAGTCATACATATAAATCCTATATTGTGGCATTTGATCTGCTGTCTAAGGGGTTAACCTACCATGCTGTTTTGATATGCGGGGTTTGTTTGCTTCAAAACGGTGCTTTTAGTTAGTATGAGTATTGAAAGTATAGGGTGCATTTTCGCACCACCAAGACATGGGGGGGGGGGGGGGCGGGGGAGGGAGGGATATGGGGAGAAAGGGTGGGGGACATGGGGGAGACATAAGTGTAGATGAGAAGGAGATTTGAGCTAAAGCCTCACATCTCCTTGGTAATAGTAAGAGAAGAAGTTAGGGATACATAGAATGATAGATAGAGAGATTTTGAATAGATAGATAAATGGATAGCAAGAGAGAGAGAGAGAGAGAGTATGAGAGAGAGAGAGTGAGAGAGAGAGAGGGAGAGAGAGAGAGAGAGAGAGAGAGAGAGGGAGAGAGAGGAGAAAGAGATGGGAGAAATGGGAAGTGAGATAAGAGATAAGAGGAAGAGATAGCTAAAAGTTAGGTAGAGAAATGTGGGGGGGGGGGTAGGCAAAGAGGTTGTAGGTAGACAGGGGACCCAAAGAGAATGAAAGAGGGTAAATAGCAAATGTGACAAACATAGGAGAGTGAACAAACAAGAACTACTACTAAAAGGAAGAGGAAGAGAAGAACAAAAGTGAAAAAGGAAGAGGAAGAAGGAGCATATACAAAGCCGGCTGACCCAGGATATCCTCTACCCAGTGGAGTTTGCTTTCACATGTTCCACTCCGACATAAGGTCAGGCGCGAACTGGAAACCACCAAAAAGTCCACTAATACCCCAATACCCCGGTATTGTTCCTAACCTATATCCTCATTGTGCCTTTGTGTTCTGTGGTTTGGAAGCTCATTCCAGCAGGTTTTATCTGGGACAGTTAGTTCTAACCAGGCTCCCTGCATGGTGGTAGACCGATATATTCACCACCAACCAGTGCCCAGGAGTTAAAAGCGTATAGGAAGTCAGGTGCTGTCATGTCTTTGATGTGAAGCTGCTATTGCCTGGCCGGGTTTTGTTGATACATCGGGAAGCATTCCCCCATTGTATCCCACCGCTGCCACCAAAGCAAGAAGCCACCAGCCCAGGGGACAATAAAACGGATCATCTTTTGTTGCCGATTGTGCCATCATCTTGAGGTTTGAAATACCCCCTATTCAGCGGATTATCTCCACTCGACTGGGCCTCAATTACCCCCTGACCCCTCCCCCTTTCACTGCCACCGGACCGCCCCCTTGTAGCACCACTGACTTCTTGGAGATATATAGATTCCTACCTTCCCCCCCCCCTCTCTCTGCCCTCTCTCTGCCCTCTCCTTCACTGAGGTCCTGTATTGTATTGTGTTGTGCTGGCCGGTATTCAGGCTATTGTAAGCCCACGCCCCCCTGGCTCATTTCGGCTCAGCTTAGCTCAGCTCGCCCCCTCCCCCTCACCTCACTCGCACCCCTTGGGTTCCTCTGCCCTCCCTTCTTCGTGCTGACCATGCACAGCCGATCCAGACGGATGCCGAAGGTCGGGGGATACTGGTACAACGGGCACGGGCACGACGCGAGCTCTGCGGTTGCCAAGGGATACGGATCATACGCATCGGGCGGTATCGGAGGCGGGTACTACTACGGGAAACCTCACGCAAGGGGCAACAGAATGCAGGTATGCTCAGTGTAAAATACTCCTATAGCTCACACCATTCCCATCTTGGAGCCTGGACCGGGTATATTGATTTATAGTTCTCGTATTGTGAACTCAGTGTAAATGCACTTTTGACTCTAATTGTTTACCAGGTATTTATTGTAATGTACTGGTATGCAATAAACACACAGTGCGTTTACACATTATAAGAAGAATACATGAATTTCTCCTTTGAGAAATACGATTTGAAGGGAAGAAGTCATGGGTAGGGTCTGGTATTGTTAACCCTCAGTGTGCCAGATAAGACCTCACTGTATAGAGTACGGAAGTGGTGTCGTCATATGAACATGTTGTCAAGACAATTGGCTCTAAACAAACTCACTCCAGTGAGAAGTTTAGCTGTCCGATATTGTCTATCGGGCTAGTGTCTAGCATTCCCAATTACAGTCCCTGATGTGTTCACCGCTGCTTGCTCTACCCGTATTGTTCAGAACCAGTTGTCTTGACAATAACGCTCAAATGACGTCACACTTCGGTACTCTATTGGAATTGTGTGAAAAATCTAATATGTGGCACTCAAATAGTTAAAGCCTCAGTCACACATACGTTACGACAAGTTGCCGATAGCCGAAAACCAACAAAAGTTACCACCAGTTACAACAATTTGCCGACTAAAGCCACAAATTCAGCGATTCGTCACTAATTGGTTGTACGACAGCATACCAAGTGTCTTATGAACTTTGTCCAATCAAGACAAGTTTTGAAGACTGATGAAAGATCAATTTTAGGAAGGTCGACGACCGGTCGGCTATTGGTTGGCGATGACTTCAAACGGGTTGCAGATCGGTGGCCCATGTTTGAAAGACATACAGGAAATTTTCATGCATCACATGAATTGTCTATTGATTGCTACATGTCGTTGAAGGCTATTCTTGTTTGAGCTTTTGAAAACAACGTCGTCAGTGTCTGAAATGAAACAGACATCTATCACAAATTCTGCGGAGTGATCAACTCAATAGAAAGCAAACATTTTTATTTCCTGTGGGCAATGTTGCTCAACAACGCCTCTATCAAAGTAACCTGTACATAAAGACCACCTGCTTGTAGAGACCACAATTCTTGCCTATCTTCTATGGTCTTGATATTCAGGTTCGACTCACAAATTGTTAATTCCCTGGGCCATATTGCATAACACTTACCATTGATGGTCACTGTGCCACCAATGGCAACTTCTGTGGAAACCTTGAACGTGATTGGCTGTCCAGCAATGTTACAATGGTAGTTACCATTTATGGCAGAATTCATGGTAAGATTTGTGCAATTTGGGGCCCAGGTATTTAATACCACTGAATTGTGCAGTGAAACTGTTACCATTGCCCCATATTCTGAACAGGTATTCAATGCAAAAAGTGTACTAAACTGGGACGAACTTTATGTGACACCAAATGATACAACATGAAACATTATTATTGATTCAATGCAATTTATTTT